>CM077178.1:352660-390160 GCA_039654105.1 Coreius guichenoti | reverse complement strand
TGTCTCAGCTAGTACAACAAACAATAATATAAAAAAATTATAAAAATCAGACACATCAATAAATATATTACCACAGTAAAACTATTGTAAAATAAAAAGTTGACTTATTTTTTATATATTATATTTAATAATAATAATAATAATAATGTATTTGACTTGTTTAACAGTAAAATAACAACACTAATATTTATGTAGTCTAGTAATTTTCCATGGTCAGTGTTTGTGAAGCCGGTTGTTGACGTCTCACACCGTGTCCTCACTACACGCGACGCGACGCCACAACACGCGATGATTCTGTTTTAGAAACGGTTTCTATTTCTGCGACGTCGCGGCTGGAACAACACAAAACATGGCAATGATAACCTCAGGTAGTGTTTATGTGCTTTATTTAATGATAAAGCGTGTCATGTGACTATCATTTAGTGCTCAGTTTTGTAACGTAGTCGTACTAAAAGCAACAATGAATAATAAACATCAGATCTTGAAATTACACAAATGGAAAAGTTCAAACTGTGAACAAACACGTGTATTCTATGACAAAGATTGTTTTAGTAACTCAGTATGTATGTTTAGTAATGTTTAAATGATGTAATATTTGTGAACTTGATTATGTACTTATCCATTTCCTTGCGAGTGCCGAGAGCTCCGCCCATGCGCTGTTCTGATTGGCTGTGGTTTTTGATTGATTTGTCGCGTCGCGTCTGTGTGGACAGACAAGCTCACTGGAATCTTATCGCGTCGCGTGTAGTTAGGACACGGTGTGAGAGCGTTCACTGAAGCGAGAGGCTGAGAACATCAGTGTAACACACACTCACACACACACACACTCATCTATCGTTCACTGAAGCGAGAGGCTGAGAACATCAGTGTAACACACTCACACACACACACTCATCTATCGTTCACTGAAGCGAGAGGCTGAGAACATCAGTGTAACACACTCACACACACACACACTCATCTATCGTTCACTGAAGCGAGAGGCTGAGAACATCAGTGTAACACACACACACACACACACACACTCATCTATCGTTCACTGAAGCGAGAGGCTGAGAACATCAGTGTAACACACACACACACACACACACACTCATCTATCGCTCACTGAAGCGAGAGGCTGAGAACATCAGTGTAACACACTCACACACACACACACACACTCATCTATCGTTCACTGAAGCGAGAGGCTGAGAACATCAGTGTAACACACACACACACACACACACTCATCTATCGTTCACTGAAGCGAGAGGCTGAGAACATCAGTGTAACACTCACACACACACACACACACACACACACACACTCATCTATCGTTCACTGAAGCGAGGCTGAGAACATCAGTGTAACACTCACACACACACACACACACACACTCATCAATCGTTCACTGAAGCGAGAGGCTGAGAACATCAGTGTAACACTCACACACACACACACACACACACTCATCAATCGTTCACTGAAGCGAGAGGCTGAGAACATCAGTGTAAATGAACACAGCGCCGCGCTTCACTGTTCCCATGATTCCTCACAGACGCCCTCAGATCTACACGAATCACACACCTCTGCTTTGTCACGCTGATCTGCTCTCTGCTCCAGGTGTGACTCGCCGCGCCGCTGCTCTCTGATTGGCTCGTCCAGGGGGTCGCCGGGGGAACGTTCCAGCAGCTGACACGACAGACAGGAAGAGCGTGTGAGTGTGTGAGTAGAGCCACATGTGTGTGTGAGTGTGTGTAGAGCCACGTGTGTGTGTGTGTGTGTGTGTGTAGAGCCGTGTGTGTGTGTGTGTGTGTGTGTGTAGAGCCATGTGTGTGTGTGTGTGTGATTGTGTATGTGTGTGTACAGCCATGTATGTGTGTGTGTGCGCGAGTAGAGCCACGAGTGTGTGTGTAGAGCCACGTGTGTGAGTGTGTGTGTGAGTAGAGCCGTGTGTGTGAGTAGAGCCACGTGTGTGTGTGTGTGTGTGTGTGTGTGTGAGTGTGTAGAGCCACGTGTGTGTGTGTGTGTGTGAGTGTGTGTGTGTGTGTGTACAGCCATGTATGTGTGTGTGTGCGCGAGTAGAGCCACGTGTGTGAGTGTGTGAGTAGAGCTGTGTGTGTGTGTGTGTGTGTGTGTGTGTGTGTGTTGTACCTTCGACACATAATACTCCAGCTCACTCTGTCTGTCATCATTAAAAGAGGAAACTCTAGTCCTGCTGGGCGGAGCTTCATCTCTGGTGGGCGGAGCCTTCTCTGCATCACTACAGTACAACTGTCCAGAAGCTCCGCCCCTGTCCAGCCCACTCTCTGCACCGGAGCTTTGATTGGTGCTCAGCTTGTGCTTGAGATTCGCATTCAGAATCTGCTTCAGGTTCAGGTCGGTTTGCGTTTCTCTCGTCTCCTCCTTCCTCTCATTCATCATCTCATCCTCTGTGAACCCAGGCCTGACCCACAATCCACTGCAGTCACTGAGCGCTACAGCACAAACACACACAGTGCAGAGATGAGAATTTAAATGCCATCAAAACTAATAAAAAATGCCTGTAAAATTCAAAATATGGGGCAGAAAATGCCCCTTTATAGGTCCTTTCCTTAACACACACTATATTGCCAAAGGTTTTGGGGCGTCTGCCTTTCCATGCACATGAACTTTAATAACATCCCATTCTTAATCCGTAGGGTTTAATATGGAGTTGGCCCACCCTTTGCAGCTATAACAGCTTCAACTCTTCTGGGAAGGCTTTCCACAAGGTTTAGGAGTGTGTTTATGGGAATTTTTGACCATTCTTCTAGAAGCGCATTTGTGAGGTCAGGCACTGATGTTGGACGAGAAGGTCTGGCTCGCAGTCTCCGCTCTAATTCATCCCAAAGGTGTTCTATCGGGTTGAGGTCAGGACTCTGTGCAGGCCAGTCAAGTTCCTCCACACCAAACTCGCTCATCCATGTCTTTATGGACCGACGCTTTGTGCACTGGTGCGCAGTCATGTTGGGACAGGAAGGGGCCGTCCCCAAACTGTTCCCACAAAGTTGGGAGCATGAAATTGTCCAAAATGTCTTGGTATGCTGAAGCATTAAGAGTTCCACGCTTTGCATTGCACTTGGTGATGTAAGGCTTGGATGAGCTGCTCGGCCATGGAAACCCATTCCATGAAGCTCTCTACACACTGTTCTTGAGCTAATCTGAAGGCCACAGAAGTTTGGAGGTCTGTATCTATTGACTCTGCAGAAAGTTGGTGACTTCTGCGCACTGTGACCCTCAGCATGCGCTGACCCCGCTCTGTGATTTTACGTGGCCTATCACTTCGTGGCTGAGTTGCTGTTGTTCCCAATTGCTTCCACTTTGTTATAATCCCACTAACAGTTGAGCGTGGAATATTTAGTAGTGAGGAAATGTCAGGAATGGACTTATTGCACAGGTGGCAACCTATCACGGTACCACGCTTGAGTTCACTGAGCTCCTGAGAGCGACCCATTCTTTCACAAATGTTTGTAGAAGCGTCTGCATGCCTAGTGCTTGATTTATACACCTGTGGCCATGAAGTGATTGAACACCTGAATTCAGTGATTTGGAGGGGCGTCCCAATACTTTTGGCAATATAGTTAATATTACTTAAATTAGGATATATTTACGATATGTGTGCTTCAGTAATATGTTTAATGTGTGTGTGTACCGGTGAGATGTGTGTGCTCCAGCTGCGGCTCCAGAGGAGAGAATGAAGAGCTGCAGTTCAACACACTCGTCTCCGGCTCCTTCTCTCGGGACAGATGCAGGACCACGGCCTGCGGAGCTGCTTCATCACATCATCAGGGCACAAAAACAACACTATCAACACATGATCAGGCATCAATGATTCGAACGGCTGTCTAACACCAATCAAAGCCCTCCCTTCTGACTGCTGATGCACAGACAGTGTGTGACTGATAGATAAACAAACCTACAAATGTGTGTGTCCATGTAAGAGAGAGACTGATCACCTGACACACGCGTGTCACTCTTAGGAGGAGAAGACGAGGACGTGGGCGTTTCCCACCGATGGACGGGCGACAAAAGACTCTCCATCTACACACAAACACACACATATATCAGGTTGTCACATGCAATATAACTAGCACTATAATGACTGCTGTACCTGCTCCTGATTGGTCAACAGCCTTAAAGCCTCTGCCCAATGGGAGCGCATCATTCCTTGCAGGCGAGACACAAGCTCCTCCCTCTGCATCTCCAGCTTCCTTTTAGACGCTGCCATGGAAAGCAGCTCCTCCTGCATCTCTGACAGTCTACACACACACATACACACACATTAATGGCATCATATACATGATGATGATGGCCTAACACACACACAGGCAGAGAGTCGTACTTGTGTTGGTAAGTCAGTGTGAGATGCTGCAGTTTGTCGTCTCTCTCCTGTAACTGTGTTCTGAAGTGATCCAGCTGTGCCGCCAGCTCTCGCTCTTGCCGCGCACTCAGATCCAACAACTGCTTCCTGCAGCACACACACTCCTATCATTACGAGGACTTTCCATATGTGTAACGGTGAGCTAATTATGTTTTTCTCCAGTGGTGTGTGTACCTGTGTTGTTGCCGTAGTTGTGTGTTGTGTGCGGCGTTCTCCTCCTGTACAGCTGTCAGTCTCTCAGTGAGCTGCTGCTCCAGCGACACACGAAACTCCGCCTCCATCTGAGACTTCTGCGCCTCGAACCGCGTCTACAACACACACCAAAAATATGATGGTAACCATAATGATAACTATAAAACTAATTATAAAAACTAGAACATTAACAGAACCTATCACAATAAAAACTATAACTATAACGTTATCTATAACAACTAAAACCATAACGATAACAACTATAACGTTAACTAATAAAACTAATGATAACTATAAAAACTATAACAATAACATTTACTATAATTCATTTTCTCGTTTGTGCAGCTGCATATGGGCCGAGCCGACGAATGCCATTCATCACAATCTTTTGACGGCACGGCAGGATACGCAATGCTCGTTCCCGTTATCTCAGCGTTATATAACAAATAACATTAGATTAGATTTAAATTTATTTGATTATGGAAATTTGGTAGAACATAATAGTTTAATCTTTTTCTGGATTTTTATAAAGCTTTTGATTCAGTAGAACATTGTTATATTTTTAAATCAGTGCAAAAATGTGGTTTTGGTGAATATTTTTGTAAGGCCGTAATAAACTGTAATAGTACAATCAAATTAAAATATGGTACTTCTCCAAGGTTTTACTTGTCACGTTGTATCAGACAAGGGTGTCCAATATCCCCTTAATTACTAGTTTCCGAGATATTTAAGGCCCGAGCACCGATGGTGTGAGGACCCTATTGGAATTGCTCCATTTATTATTAAGGCCCAAGCCCTGAAAGGGCGAAGGCCTTATTGTTTTTCTAAGGATTATTATTTTATACGTTAGTAACCGAGCGTTCCCTTTCGAAACAGTCTCTCGCATTGTGTGAAACACGCTTCGGGGAACGATATACCATAGAGCCGTGCTATAAGTGCAGAACAGAAGCTGTCCTATGATCCCAGTCCTAGGACACTACCACAAGGGTCCTGGGTAACATAGGCTAACTAGTGAGGCTCAGGCCACGAGGCTGGAGCCTCAGCAAAGACAGTCCGGACCACTATTTTAGGTGCAGGATCATCAAGCGGACAAGATCCGTGCCTAAAGGGCAGGGGCATCCAGGTTATAAAACTTAGTGGAGGTAGACGGCGAAGACCAACCGGCTGCCGCTCAAATATCCCCAATGGAGACTCTACTGGACCAAGCCCAGGTAGAGGGCATTCCCCGAGTGGAGTGGGCCCTCAGAGCCCACTGAAGCATAGGCCAGGGCTATAGCATCAACTATCCAGCGGGATAATCTCTGCTTCGTAACTGGCAGCCCTTTAGTGCGGCCTCTGAAGCACACAAAGAGCTGCTCCGATTGCCGAAACTGGCTAAAGCGCTCCACAGAAGTTCATCCTAGGTGGCGAGAGCTAACAGAGTAATGATTTGCTCTCTAAAAAGAGTAGAGAGCACCTTAGGCACGTATCCATGACTGGGTTTGAGGACAACCTTACAGTCGTTAGGCCCAAACTCCAAACAGGAAGCTCTCACCGAGAGCGCCTGCATGTCTTCAGCGTCAGGGGCGGCAATCCGGCCACTTGGAGTGGCACGAACAGAGGGCCTCGAAGGGCCCTAATAACCGTGGACAGGTCCCAAATCGGAACAGTATGAGGGCGAGTTGGGTTCTCCTGGCTCACCTCAAGAATTTGACGACCAAGTCATTCCTTCCTACAAACTTGCCGGCAACAATGGCGTGATTCGCCGCAATGGAAGCCACGAATACCTTGAGCGTGGAAGGGGTACACCCCTTATCCAGTAGCTGCTGTAAGAAGGACAGAATGACTGATACATCTCAAATAGATTGGTCTTCGTTCCAGACTGCACACCAGCCGGAGAAGGCAGACCATTTAAGAGTATAGAGGCGTCTTGTAGATAGCGCTCTGGCCTCCGCTATCGTGCTGGCCACCCTAACAGGGAGCTGTTAAGGCTCCCGTCGAGGGACCACAGATGTAGGCTCCACAACTCGGGTTGGGGATGATAAAGGAACCCTCTCGCCTGAGAGCGAAGGTCTTTCCTCAGCAGAATCGGCCACGGAGCTGTCGATGGCAGCTGTATCGGCTCAGGGAACCACGACTGGTTTCACCAGAGTGGAGCCACCAGGAGGACTGAGCCTGATGACCTGAGGGAGCAGAGCGATTGGGGGAAAGGCGTACAGGTGAGTTTCGGGCCAATCCTGGGCCAGCACATCCTGGTCCCTTGAGAAAAACATTGGGCAATGAGAGTAGCTTCTGAGGCGAAGAGGTCTACCTCTTCCCTCCCGAATATGTCCCAGATCATCTGAACCGATTGGGGGTGGAGCATATCCGCCCCTTGGTTCAACCCTCAAGGAGCCCAGGTTGCACTGTGCCCATAGGAGGAGGCATCTCGCTATCCTGTAAAGAGACCACGACCTGAGGCCACCCTGGTAATTTATGAAGGCTACCACCGTCATATTGTCTGAACGGACCAGGACGTGGTGCCCCTGTAGGGCTGGCAGGAAAGTTTTGAGAGCCAGAAAAACCACCATCATTTCGAGGTTGTTGATATGCAGGCGTTGCTCCAGGCTGGATCAGGAGCCGAACGGCGGTCTGCCTTCGCACAGAGCTCCCCAACCCGAGTTGGAGGCATCTGTTGTGATCTGGAGGTCAATCCCAATCGGATGCCTGTCTGATAGAGGCGGGAGTCCTTCCAAGGGCGGCCACAGCGGTGGTCCACCTTGAGGGGCAAACATCCCTGACGGCAAGCGTGGCAATATGTGGAGCAGGCCCAACGGTACTAGAGGAGGCCATCAGACCGAGCAACCTCTGGAAAGCTGTGAGGGAAAGGACAGCCTCCACTTTGAAAGATGCCGCTGAATACTCAGTGAGCGATCCAGCGTGAGCCGGGCCCGCATCCGAGCCGAGCCGATAACTGTCCCCAGGAAGGCGATTCAACTGCTGGGAGACAGGACACTCTTGGCTGAATTGATTCTGAGCCCAAGATGCTCCAGGAGCAGTGACCTGTGAGCACGGAGCTCTCCCAGCAAGCCAACACCAGCCAGTCGTCGAGGTAGTTCATAATGCCGATTCCCGCCTGTCTCAGAGGGGAGAGAGCCATGAATGGGAGGACTGTAGGTTGTTAAGCCATCCCCTCGGACGTGAATCTCAGGAACGATCGGGGATGAGGGGCTATTTGGATAGGAAAGCAAGCATCTTTTTTGGCACCCTTCTGTTGGGGTACCGAGCACAGTAGTCCGGTCCTAAAGGGCGGAGCTACACTCACTGCAGAACGCTGATTGGTTGACAGAGAATCGTCACTTGCGCGTGCTTTTTCGGCTGTTTTTCCTTGCAGCCTTGGCTCAAACAAAGCGTGTCTTCCTGTGCCAAACAGCCACATGCCGAGAAGCAAGAACAAGATCTGCTGTGTGTCGTCCACTGTTGTTCACTGTGTCGCTTTCTTCTTCGCGCGAGAATGACGTCGATCGCTACCCCGCGCCTATCATAAGGGTGCTGTTGGCGGTGGAAACGCAAGCCAGATCAGGGTTCAGCGTCCCGAATCGTACTGTACTGAACCGTACCGCTCGGTGGAAACGACCCATTTTAGATCCACCGATAAGAACCAATACTACTATTTGTATTTGTGAACTTAAATGGACGACATTGTCCAGATGATGTTTGCGTGTGAATCTAATGATGTGCAGGTTTCTGTGAGGGTTAGATTAGGGGTCAGAGGTCATAAGAGATCATTAACCTGATGGAAGATTAAGTGTGTGTGTGTGTGTGTGTGTGTGTGTGTGTGTGACCTGCTCCATCGCTCGCTCCACTCTCTGTGCGTCTCTCTCTCTCCTGCTCGTCTCCAGCTCTTCCTGTAGCCGCTGCGTCCTGCTCTCAGCCTCCTCACGCGCAGACACTTCCTGTTTCACCCGGTCCTGAGAGTTAAAGCATACGTGTAAATGTCATGGACAGAGTGGGTGTTCTGTGTGTGTGTGTGAGAGAGTGTGTGTGTGAGAGAGAGTGTGTGTGTGTGAATGTGAGAGCGTGTGTGTGTCTGTGTCACCGTGTGTGTGTGCAGCTGCTGCTGTAGTTCCTGTAGTTGGCGCTGTAGTTCCTGTGTGTGTTGCTGTAGTTGTGTGTGTGTGTTCTGTGAGTCCGTCTGGAGTTTGAGGAGCTGCTCTCGGTCTCTGTCTCCGTCTCTGCGCAGCTTCTGCTTCTCCTGCTGGAGATCCTCCACACACACGCGCAGATCAGACACCTGCTGCTCCTGAACACACACATCATCATCACGTCACTGTTTTAAACAGAGCTGGAGAATAAATGCTGTGTGTGTGTGTTACCAGTTGTTTGTTGGTCTTCTGCAGCTCCTGGTTGTGTTTCTGCTCCTTGTTTAGAGTTTCTTCTACCTGAGAGAGATTCTGCTCGACACGAGACAGAGCCTGAGACACACACACACACACACACACACGTGTTTAACAGCATTATCACACATGTGACGGCATGTAGAACACGTGTGTGTGTGTGTGTACCTGTCTGTGTGTGTTGTGTGTCCTCTCTGCCGTCTCCTTCTGCTCCTGCAGGCGCTTCATCTCCTCGTGTCGCTCCTGGTCGTGTCTCTTCCAGCCCTCGACCACCTTCACCAGCGTCTGACACACAGAGACACACACATCATGTCATTAATGCAGGATGATCTGAATCACTTAATGACAGTTGCTGATGCTGACGATACTCAGCTCTATATTTCTTTTTATCCCTGACGAAACTTACCAATTCACAAGATTAACAGAATGCATAGCTGAAAATTGGATGACTAGTAATTTCCTGCAACTTAATTCAGAAAAAACTGAATTTTTAATCATTGGACAAAAACCTCTGCACGTAGTAACCTAGAATACTGTCTAACACTCGATGGCTGCTCTATCAAGTCCTCGTCGTCAGTTAGGAACCTGGGTGTGCTCTTTGATACCAATCTCTCATTTGAAAGCCACATTTCTAGCATCTGTAAAACTGCATTCTACCATCTTAAAAATATATCTAAATTACGGCACATGCTTTCAATGCAAAATGCTGAACAGTTAGTTCATGCGTTCATGACCTCAAGGCTAGTTTCACCTGTAAACATTCATACATTATTAATACTGGATTGAGACTAGGTGGTGCTGTGGGTCATTTTGTGTGTGTGTGTGAGTGAGTGTGTGTGTGTGTGAGTGAGTGTATGAGTGTGTGTTTGTGTGTGTACCTTGTCGAGTTGTTCAATCATGATATCTTTCTTGCGGTCGGCGGCCACAGCGAGTGTTAACTGCTGCTGAAACTGAAGAACTTTACTGTGGAGAGACGCCACCTGCTGCTCACACACCTACACACACACATATTTGATTTGACAGCACTTAACATGAGAATAGAGGGAAAAACTCACTATAGACCCTAGAGCTTCAGTCTCAGGCCACATGTACAGTAATACACATTATTTTATTTTACTAAATTATAAAACATTAAACCAAAGAAACACCTTCCGGCGCTCTCGCTCTCTCTGCAGACTCTCTCTCAACACCTGCAGCTCTGAAGCAGCGCCGCTCGAGTGAAGACGGGAATACCGCGGGAACAGCTCCTCCACACCACCTAGACACATGGCACTGACACACACACGCACACAGATTTAGACACACACACACACAGTGAGAGACAGACGCTGTATTTGTGTGCTATTCACCTGAGCAGGTGTGACGTGGCGTCACTCTCGTGTGAATCATCCAGGAAATGCTGCGACGCAGGGGTCAAAAAATCTACAGGGTCACAGGTGAAAGGTCAGGTGATATGCACTAAATACAGTTAACGTTATATTGTGTGTGTGTGTGTTCTCACCGTGTCTGTCCGCAGCGGTCAGTGTTGGTCTCAGTATGGACTGTAAGTGTGTCCTTACACTCTCCATCTCCTCTATGTGCCTCCTGCCGCTCTAGACACACACACACACACACACACACACTATATTAGGACTGACTCAGATGCACCCCTGAAGTAACGTGATGACGTCAGTCAGTACACTCATGACAGCAGATCTCACACACTCACCGACAGCTGTGTTGATGTGCTCAGGCTGTTCTGCAGATGAAGGTCCATCTCTTCAGACAGTTCATCCGCCTCTGACTCCACCCCCTCCACTCCTGAGCCAATCACATCACGGGAGGAGGCGGAGTCCAGACTGCAGTCCTCCAGCTTATGAGAGAGGAGAGGGGGTGTGGCTGCGGTCACCCTGAGAGCACTGAGGTCAGGAGAGGACAGAGCGAACGACACCTGCCTGACAAACACACAGAAACAGTCAGAGAGAGACACGCGGACAGACAGACGCCAGACGGACAGACACCAGACGGACAGACGCCAGACAGATGATAGACGGACAGACGCCAGACAGATGATAGACGGACAGACGCCAGACAGATGATAGACGGACAGACAGACAGACGCCAGACAGATGACAGACGGACAGAGGCACAGATGCTAGACGGACAGACGCCAGACGGACAGAGGCACAGATGCTAGACGGACAGACGGACAGACGCCAGACGGACAGAGGCACAGATGCTAGACGGACAGACGCCAGACAGATGACAGACGGACAGACGCCAGACGGACAGAGGCACAGATGCTAGACGGACAGACGCCAGACAGATGCTAGACGGACAGAGGCACAGATGCTAGACGGACAGACGCCAGACGGACAGAGGCACAGATGCTAGACGGACAGACGCCAGACAGATGATAGACGGACAGACGCCAGACAAATGATAGATGGACAGACGCCAGACGGACAGAGGCACAGATGCTAGACGGACAGACACCAGACAGATGATAGACGGACAGACGCCAGACAGATGACAGACGGACAGGCGCCAGACAGATGACAGACGGACAGACGCCAGACAGATGACAGACGGACAGACGCCAGACAGATGACAGACGGACAGACGCCAGACAGATGACAGACGGACAGACGCCAGACAGATGCTAGACGGACAGACGCCAGACAGATGCTAGACGGACAGACGCCAGACAGACAGAGGCACAGATGCTAGACGGACAGACGCCAGACGGACAGAGGCACAGATGCTAGACGGACAGACGACAGACGCCAGACACCAGACGGACAGACGACAGACGGACAGACGGCAGACACCAGACGGACAGAGGCACAGATGCAAGACGGACAGAGGCACAGATGCTAGACGGACAGACGCCAGACGGACAGAGGCACAGATGCTAGACGGACAGACGACAGACGCCAGACACCAGACGGACAGACGACAGACGGAGAGACGGCAGACACCAGACGGACAGAGGCACAGATGCTAGACGGACAGAGGCACAGATGCAAGACGGACAGACGCCAGACAGATGATAGACGGACAGACGCCAGACAGATGACAGACGGACAGACGCCAGACAGATGACAGACGGACAGACGCCGGACAGACGCAAGACAGATGACAGACGGACAGACGCCAGACGGACAGACGCCAGACAGATGACAGACGGACAGAGGCACAGATGCTAGACGGACAGACGCCAGACGGACAGAGGCACAGATGCAAGACGGACAGACGCCAGACAGATGACAGACGGACAGACGCCAGACAGATGATAGACGGACAGACGCCACACACCAGACGGACAGAGGCACAGATGCTAGACGGACAGACGCCAGACGGACAGAGGCACAGATGCTAGACGGACAGACGACAGACGCCAGACACCAGACGGACAGACGACAGACGGAGAGACGGCAGACACCAGACGGACAGAGGCACAGATGCTAGACGGACAGAGGCACAGATGCAAGACGGACAGACGCCAGACAGATGATAGACGGACAGACGCCAGACAGATGACAGACGGACAGACGCCAGACAGATGACAGACGGACAGACGCCAGACAGATGACAGACGGACAGACGCCGGACAGACGCAAGACAGATGACAGACGGACAGACGCCAGACAGATGACAGACGGACAGACGCCAGTCAGATGACAGACGGACAGAGGCACAGATGCTAGACGGACAGACGCCAGACGGACAGAGGCACAGATGCAAGACGGACAGACGCCAGACAGATGACAGACGGACAGACGCCAAACAGATGATAGACGGACAGACGCCACACACCAGACGGACAGAGGCACAGATGCAAGACGGACAGAGGCACAGATGCAAGACGGACAGAGGCACAGATGCAAGACGGACAGACGCCAGACAGATGACAGACGGACAGACGCCAGACAGATGATAGACGGACAGACGCCAGACAGATGATAGACGGACAGACGCCAGACAGATGATAGACGGACAGACGCCAGACAGATGATAGACGCCAGACAGATGCTAGACGGACAGACGCCAGACACCAGACGGACAGAGGCACAGATGCTAGACGGACAGACGCCAGACAGATGACAGACGCCAGACAGATGATAGACGGACAGACGCCAGACAGATGCTAGACGGACAGACGCCAGACGGACAGAGGCACAGATGCTAGACGGACAGACGCCAGACAGATGACAGACGGACAGACGCCAGACAGATGACAGACGGACAGACGCCAGACAGATGACAGACGGACAGACGCCAGACAGATGACAGACGGACAGACGCCAGACACCAGACAGACAGAGGCACAGATGCTAGACGGACAGACGCCAGACGGACAGAGGCACAGATGCTAGACGGACAGACGCCAGACGGACAGAGGCACAGATGCTAGACGGACAGACGCCAGACAGATGACAGACGGACAGACGCCAGACAGATGACAGACGGACAGACGCCAGACGGACAGACGCCAGACAGACGCCAGACGGACAGATGATAGACGGACAGACGCCGGACAGACGCCAGACGGACAGATGATAGACGGACAGACGCCAGACAGACGCCAGACGGACAGACGCACAAATGATAGACGGACAGACACCGGACAGACGCCAGACGGACAGATGATAGACGGACAGACGGCAGACACCAGACGGACAGACGCACAGATGATAGACGAACAGACGGCAGACAGATGCCAGACGGACAGACGCCAGACAGATGCCAGACGGACAGACGCACAGATGATAGACGGACAGACGGACAGACGCCAGACGGATAGATGCTAGACGGACAGACGCCAGACGGACAGATGCTAGACGGACAGGCGCTAGACAGATGCCAGACGGACAGACGCACAGATGATAGACGGACAGACGCCGGACAGACGCACAGATGCTAGGCGGACAGACGCACAGATGCTAGACGGACAGACGCTAGACAGATGCCAGACGGACAGACGCCAGACGGACAGACACACAGATGATAGACGGACAGACACACAGATAATAGACGGACAGATGCCAGACAGATGCCAGACGGACAGACGCCAGACGGACAGACACACAGATGATAGACGGACAGACACACAGATAATAGACGGACAGATGCCAGACAGACGCCAGACGGACAGACGCCAGGCGGACAGAGGCACAGATAATAGACGGACAGATGCCAGACAGACGCCAGACGGACAGACGCCAGACAGACAGAGGCACAGATGATAGACGGACAGACGCCAGGCGGACAGAGGCACAGATGATAGACGGACAGACGCCAGACGGACAGAGGCACAGATGATAGACGGACAGACGCCAGACGGACAGAGGCACAGATGATAGACGGACAGACGCCAGACGGACAGAGGCACAGATGATAGACGGACAGACGCCAGACGGACAGAGGCACAGATGATAGACGGACAGACGCCAGATGGAGAGACGCCAGACGAAAGTGTTTATCCGTTAGGGGTGAACAGACGTGCTGAATTAGAGACAGTAAAAGTGAGTGGGTCCAATATCATTGGTCTTAAAAAGTGGGTGGGTCTTGTCCCGCCCACATACAATGGTTCCGACGCCCATGCTTACAGACAGACAGGCGACAGACAGATATACCCAGTGAGTAATGGTGTTCAATACTCATGATCAATGATTTGTGCCTACCTGGCAGCGTGACCTTTGCCCTCCTGCTCTCGGCTGTGCTGCAATGAGCTGTAGAGGCGGGCGGTGACCTGACGAGACGAAGAGAGCGCCGAGAGAGGAGAGGACGGCCATGAGCGAGTGAGAGCCGGAAGAGAGGAATGATGAAGAGCAGGAACATCATCATCATCATCAGCTCGGCTCACAGACATCTCACTGCACACACACACACACACTCAGATCATGAGTGTGAAACACCTAAATCATGCATTTATTAAACTTAAAAATGAGTGGATTTCCTTTAACTCTAAAAAAAATTACAATCATATATGAACAAGATTATCATTACTTCATATGATTGACTCATTTTGAAATCCTCCGTTTCCATGGTAACAGCAGCAGACGCGCGTCAATCATGTCTCTATGCTGAAATATGACGGACAGCGAGTAAACGGCATGAAGGAAGTGTTTTGTTAGTATGCCGCTCGTGTTAAATTATTAAATCGCGCGATGTTTAATCTGATCTGACTGAATAAAACACTGCATTTGATGGACAGACGCGCAAATCAACGCGAATAAACGCGCCGAGCTCGCGGACAAACGAGAGTTTATCGCTGCGACACACTGAACATCTGCAGAAGCGTCTGAGCTGAAGAACTCGATAGTTTCCAGAGTTTGAGTAGAGTTTGAGTAGAGTTTGTTTACCGTTCGTGCGTCTCGCGCTGCTTCCCCGCTTCAAATCGCGCCATGACAAAAGCGGAAACACGTCATCAAACAGCCGCATTCTTTTCCTCACAAGATACCACACACAAATTACAATTATATAAGATAAATAAATATAAAAAGTTTTTTTTAAACATGAATTAACATTTTCCCAAAGCGACTCACAAAAGCAACGCCAGGCAATTCATCTCATTCAAATTAATATAATATATGCCCATCATACAAATAAACTGATTCTGATATCTAAGTGTTTCAGTAAGTATGGAAAGGAGTTATAATGACACAAATGCAAAAAAGGAAAAAGAAGAAGTTGAAATATGTGATCAAAACTCTTTATTAAAGGAAAACATGAGGAATAGTTTCCTCTTCCTGAGGGAAACATATTTTTTCGGTGTTTTAAAAGTGTTTAAAGCATCATTCATTGGATAAATAATAATAAAAGACAGAGTGAGAGTGTGTTTTTGCTTCTTCAGTAAATGTGTCCTGATTTAAGAATGTTTGTGCTGGAAAACACTGAGGAAGAACATCATTTACTGCAACAGATCTCCATCAAACGTCTTTATTTAAAACTATATTTCAGCGAGAGTTCACGGGTCAGATGACATTGTGCGTTTACCATCCAAACACACTGAATCTGAGGATAAACCGCCTCAATGAAACTGATGGAATGATTCAGACAATATCCATGTCATCATTACACACACACACTCACTCACACACACTCTCTCACTCACACACACACACACTCTCTCTCTCACACACACTCTCTCTCTCACACACACTCTCTCTCTCACACACACTCTCTCTCTCTCACACACACACACACAATCTCTCTCTCTCACACACACAATCTCTCTCTCTCACACACGCAATCTCTCTCTCTCTCACACACACAGCTCACATACACACACACGCAGCTTCTGCTCGGGGTCACTCCGTCCGTCTGAAGCGCCGCTGGCTCGTGGTGTAAAAGGGAAAGTGTCCATATGAAAATTATTTCCAGGTTTTCACAAAGTGATCTTCGTGTTCCGGAAGCTGGAATTATCCCTGAGAAAACAAGAGGAACAGAAGGATCAGAGACTCTTCAGTGTGTATGTGTGTGTGTATGTTTGTGTGTGTCTGAGACGTACTTGAGACTGTCATTGTGTGTGTGTGTGTGTGTGTGTGTGTGTTAGGGCTGCACAATTAATCGAATTTCTAATCACGATTACGTAATCGTTCAAAGCCGTGATTACAAAAAAATTCCACTTACATTATTCTGCGTGCTTAAGAGGTGTGTTTAGAGCATGTTATGCTGTGAGAGGCGAATCACAACTACTTCAGATTAGGGACTAACCCAGCACAATAGGAACTACCAGGGACGTAACGTTAAGTGTACGCGGACCGGTCGAACGCATGCGAAACACCAGCACCCGCCATTTTTAAAAAGTCGTGTACACAACCTATATATTAACTACACAAACATGGAAAACAGTGATAGATGGACCTCTCAAATTTTATGCTAAGGAGAAAATCAAACGCTAATACTGTCGACTTTCTTTGTATAATAGTTCTACCTAATAACATATTAGACAGGGCTGTTAAACAGGTCGTGAGCAGATGAAGACGGAGAATGTGAGCGCTGTGTGCTCAGGCTCTGGCGTTCTCAGTGGCGTCAAAGTAAAAGTCAAAACAACAAGCGCGACTTACGTCACTTCAGAGTTCCTACTGTTGGTGCGAATGCAACCAGGAAAATGTTCCTATAGGAACCTTTAGTTCTCTACGTTCCTAGAACTACCCGGTGCAAAAGAAGAAGAAACCAAACCAATGTACAGTTGACATTTGAGGCTTAATGCTGTAGAAAAGCAATAAAAGTTATTTTAGGAAGAGTGTTTTTAGCTTTATATAAAAATATGGCGCAGTTGCTTCAAACAATGGTATAAAGCTATTCAAAACATCATTCAATGTAAATTGTGATAATCGAAATTAATAATCGCAATTACAATTTCATGGGAATAATCGACAATTATGATTTTTCTCATAATCGTGCAGCCCTAGTGTGTGTGTGTCAGACGTACTTGAGACTGTCGTTGTGTGTCTTGTACTCCATGATGGTGTTGGGCGGGAGGTTCAGCACGCGCCGCAGTGTGTCTCGTATCCGTGACGTGGTCACCTGATCATGGGCTGTTTTATTCCAGATGGACAGAATGTCCTCCTGCAGACACACAATCACACATCAGAACAGAACGATCATGTGTTATGGCTATCAGGAGTCTGGACTCCCAGAATGCAGCGGTACCTGGAAGCGGATGGACACGACCACACCGCAGATCTCCTCTCCCACCATGAACTGCTCGCCCAGCATCGCCAGGATGATGTTCTCCCAGAAACGTGACGCCAGGCCCTTCCGCAGACGGATGATCCACTTCCCTCCGTTCTTATTGGCCTCGTCCTGATTCACACACACATCAGAAACAGAGTCAGCACTGCACTGATGTAAAGCTCACACACACACACACACACACACTCATATCTGTGCACAGCGCTGTTTCTAGGCATAGGCAAACTAGGCGGTCGATTGGTTTGGAAAAAAGGCAAACCATAGATCAGGTGGAAATGATGCGCTTAGAGAAATAGGTGGTGTGACGTTCTCAAAAGGTTGGTAGCCATCATTCAGTCTTTGGCAGAGAGAAATATGGGTCTAACGATACCGTTATCATCTTCGTGTAAACTTCAAAAACCGTGAATCCGTGAGAACGGTGACGGCATGCACGTAAGCATCACGTGTTTAGTCTATAGGCATTTGCATACGAATGTGCACAGGTGCATAGTTTTCTTATACACTGACAGAGTGTGTCTGCTTCCCGAACAATGCTAGGAAGACTGTTCCAGAGTTTAGGTGCTAAATAGGAAAAGGATCGACCGCCTGCAGTTGATTTTGATATTCTAGGTATTATCAACTGGCCAGAATTTTGAGACCGCAATAGACGTGATGGAGTATAATGCGTTAAGAGCTCGCTCAAGTACTGGGGAGCTAAACCATTTAGTGCTTTGTAAGTAATCAGCAAGATTTTAAAATGTATACGATGTTTAATAGGGAGCTAATGCAGTGTTGCCAGAACCGGCTAATATGGTCATACTTCCTGGTTCTAGTAAGAACTCTAGCTGCTGCGTTTTGAACCAGCTGGAGGTTGTTTATTAAGCGTGCAGGGCAACCACCCAGTAGAGCATTACAATAATCTAGCCTTGAGGTCATAAACGCATGAACTAACTGTTCAGCATTTTTCAGAATATCACCTAGAAACAGCCCTGTCTGCGCACACACACTCTCGCTCGCACACACACACTCTTGAACACAAACAGTAACAGAAACACACACTCACACACACGCACACACACTCTCGCTTGCGCACACACTCGCTCGCACACACACTCGCTCACCTCCCACACACACTCTCACACACCTCCCACATGGGTTTGATGCCCTCCTTGAACAGGTGGAAGTCGCTGTGTCCCGTCAGGTCTCCGGGTCGCACCAGATGACTGTAGAACTTCCAGAACTGCTCCACCTGAACCGAGCGAACACAAAACACGGTCACACACACACACACACACACACACACAGGACAATGACCAGTAATTAAGGTGAGGGTGAGCGAGTACCGACCGACGCCACAGTTCCCATCTGCCGGATGTTCTGCTCGTAGCTCTGAGTGTTGGCGGGTCTGCTGGGCGTCCGGCGCGAGTACCAGAAGGTGTAGTTATACTGGAGCGGGTGCTCGCCTGGAGCCGGAGTCACCGTCTAAACACACACACACCGCATTAACCTCACTCCTGATGAGTGTGTGAGAGTGTGTGTGTGTGTGAGTGTGTGTGTGTGAGTGTATATGAGTGAGAGTGTGTGAGTGTGTGTGAGTGAGTGTCACCTTGCGTCTGATGCTGATGTTGTTGTTGTTTATTGATCCTCCGTCCGTCTCGTTGCTGTCCTTCATCTCGTCCTGCTCACCAGAGTCTTCCTCCTTTAAGCTACAAACAAAACATTTACTGTTAATAAACTCATCATAATGTTAATCAACTATAATAGTTAACAATACTTGAATAATATTAAATAATAATGTTTTAAAGGCTATTTATATATATATACATATACATTTAAAATAAATATAAACAAATATATTATATATAAGCATATATATATATATATATAACACGTTCACCATTTGTTTACTTTTATTAGTATTATTATTTTATAAACTGAAGCGGTTTACATTATGAAATAATGTTCATATATTATTTTAATGTCAATAAACTGGTGAGTCTGAGAAGGTTAATGTTGAATTAGCCGTTAGCCGCTAACTTACTGCTCAAACTGATTCATTCCGCTCCGTCTTTCTTCCTTCTTCTTCCTATAAAGGCTTCTGTATATCTGCGTTATAATATTTATAAGAATAATAATATAATACTATCACAAGCTAGTGTCTTTAATTCAAACAGCATAGAAGAAACTCAACAGCATGCTACACTGAAGCCAACAGTGTCACTGCGCATGCGCGGAAGTCATACGGCATCCGAGAGAGAACAAACAAATGGATCGCGTTTTACTGAAACGTTAAAACCACATAGCAACCACCCAGAACACCTTAGCAACCCACTAGAAATTTGACACTGCAAGCACCAAGCACCACATTCGCATAACCAAGAAAAACGTTAAGAACGTTTAGAAATAACGTTTTAATTTGAACACTAGGTTGGGTTTCTAATATCCGACTGTACATGTTCTTTTTTGCATTATTATTACACACAAAGCATCAGTGTGTGTGTGTGTGTGTGTGTGGAAACAGGAAGTGTCTCTGTTGATGTCCTGTATGTGTGACCTGTATTGTTGCTGAGGTCAGTGTGCTGATAGAGTTCATCTGCTCTACTCACATGAGCACAAGTAAGTAAGTAAGTAAGTAAGTGTGTGTGTGTGTGTGTGTGTGAGACTTTGTGTGATTGACGGATACTGCTCAAACCAGGGAGACGGACACAGATCTGGTGTTTATTGTTTGGAGGTCAAAGGTGAAACACGTCTACAGTATCAGGATTTTGGACACACACACACAAACTCTCTCTCTCTCTCTGCGGAAGCTTTTAATTCTGAAACAAACTTTCCTCTATGAGTCAGACTGACAGACAGCAGCTGAGAAAACACACTCAGGGTCTCTTCTGCTCATTTATCTGATCATAAATACAGTAAAAACAGTGAAATATTATTAAAATGTAAATCAGCTGTTTTCTATGTGAATATCTAGTAAAGTGTAATTTATTCCTGTGATCAAAGCTGAATTTATCATCATTACTCCAGTCTTCAGTGTCACATGATCCTTCACAAATCATTCTCATATGAGGATTTGATGCTCAATAAACAGTTATGATTATTATCAGTGTTCATATTTATTTGAAATAGAATCTTTCGTAACATTATCAATGTCTTGACTGTCACTTTTGATTGATTTAATGCATCTTTGATGAATGAAAGTCTTGTTTTCCTTCTCTAGCAGAAGTGTGATGGTGTTTGTCCAGCAGGGGTCAGACTCACACACACACACACACTCACACACACTCACTGATGGAGGTGTAGAGAGAGAATAGAGTCAATATGACCCCAATCGACTTTTCCTTAGTAAAAAAAAATGGTTCCCTTCATCTCAGTGGAATGAGATTTTGTGACTTTTCCTACATCGTCTATCAACACACACACACACACACACACACACACACACACACACACAAAACTGGGCTTGATTCGGTTGTTCTGAAGGTATGTAAAACATTTTTTTTACAAATCTGGTCTTTGGGGTGACAATGACCCTACACTGAAAATGAATGGGAAATGCGAAAAAATATATATATTTTTTTCATTTGTCAAAAACAATCAATAAATCCTGCATAAATCTGAAAGTTTCCACACCACAAGGAAGGCCTGCTACTAGAGCACAAATGCAATGTGGAATGAACATGATCACACACACACACTCACACACGTGCACGCGCGCGCACGCACATTTTCACATGATTTAATGTATTTTACAATGTTTAAATATATATATTCACATATATATATATACAAATAATGTATATATACTCTATGGCCCTCTGCTGGAGAGATATGGTCATTACACTTTCTTTCTAAAACTGTATTTTCTGCTAAGTGTTCTCTAACCAACACCTAGAACAATGTCCAGAAACAACTCATATTTAATTGTGATCATCATTAAAGTGTTTTTTTTCATAAAAATGTTATATTTCATATGCATGCTAATGGTGTAGTTGAGGAATTTTGCAGTAAATAGGTAAAACAATACTTAATATCCCCCAAAACACAGCATATACGTATAGATGAGAAGCAAACGGAAAAAATGATATATAATTTGTATTATTAAAATGTATATGTTTTTGTACAATCACTTTATAAATGTTTGGGGTCATATTGAAGTGTAAACAGGAAAAAAGGAGCATTTGAGGGTTAAGTGTGTCAAAATGCTAAGAATGACGTAATTTTACTCTTATTCCTAGACCTAAGAGTAAGTGTGATTCATAAAGCGTCCTAAGACCAGGTCTCAGCTCGTGAATGATGTAAGAGAGCTGGAGAGGTATCCTAACTGAGTTAGGAGTAACAAGATGGCAGCAGAGAGGAGGAGACACACACTTTACAACGGAAATATAATGTATTGGAGTTAAAGGTGCAGTGTGTGAATTTTAGTGGCATCTAGCGATGAGGTTGTGAATTGCACCCGCCCACCGCTCACCCCTCCCTTTCGGAGCACATAGAGAAGCTACGGTGGCCGACACAGGACAAAGATGTCGTCGTCTGAGACAGCAGAGAGTAGCTAGCGCTCTGTAGAGCAGTTTGTCCCTTTAGGGCTACTGTAGAAACATGACGAAACAAAATGGCGACTTCACTGTAAGGGACCCTCGGTGTGTGTAGATAGAAATGGCTCATTCTAAGGTAATAAGAACATAACGGTCTTTATACACCACTGAAAACATAGTTATGTGTATTAAGCCGCCATTTTGTGCTGCCATGTTTCTACAGTGGCCCTAAAGGGACAAACTGCTCTACAGAGCGCTAGCTACTCTCTGCTGTCTCAGACGACCACATCTTTGTCCTGTGTCGGCCACCGTAGCGTCTATGTGCTTCGAAAGGGAGGGGTGAGCGGTTGGTGATTGCAATTCACAACCTCACCACTAGATTCACACACTGCACCTTCAAATTATTTTATTATAATTACATTAAATGACTGGAGTCATGCTGCTGCAGCCTCACTATTGGCTGATTCAGTGGTTGAGGGCGGCCGTTTTGGGTTGACATCCTTGTAGTCATTTGTTCGTAACACGTAAGTGCCACCTCAGTCTGAAAGTTGCTTTTAGCTTCTTTATAAAACTCTCCTACTCTTAGACAAGTCCTACTTTTTACTAAGAATTTTTTGACACTTAAGTCAAAGCTTAAGATTGTTCTTAAGAGCATTTCTGAGAAGTTTTATACATACCGGATCTAACGCTGTGCATGTTTGTTTGTGGATCTGCACACGGACACGAGCGCCGACTATCACAACACCTCGCTGACACTCTTCAGACATCATGGGTCAAAGGTCATGAGATCGGCGGACACACACACACTCACTGTGATGTTTGAGACACGAAGGAGGAAGAATTCATGGAGAACAACTCTCAGATTACAGTCGAGTCAGAGAGAACTAGAGCAGGACGAGACACACACACACATACACACACACTCACACTCACACATACACACTCACACATACACAGAGAGAGAGTGACACACACTCACACACAGACACACACACACACACACACACTCACTCACACACACACTCACACATACACAGAGAGTGACACACACGCTCACACACACACATACACAGAGAGAGAGTGACACACACACACAGACACACACACACTCACTCACTCACACACACACTCACACACACACTCACACACACAGACACACACACACACACACACACTCACACACACTCACACACACACTCACACACACACACACACACACACACACACACACACACACACACACGGCAGATAAGAATTCAGCTCGGCTCGTGTTTTCATTCCAGTAATGCTGTTTTAATTTCAGAAGCGGGTTTTGGCCAGAGAGCATTGTGGGTGGAGAGGGGGGTTGTGGGTAGATGCCTGTCTGGTTTCTATCAGAAGTCTCATTTTTCACTCATCTGTCTTTCCCTCCCTCCCTCTCTGGTTTTCTCAAATCTCTTCATTCCAGCACAAATTCCTGCCAGATGTGGGCAGTGACGGATCAGAGGACTGACAGAGTAAACCACACACACACACACACACACACACACAGGAAGTGAAGATCAGCCACAGGAAGTGCTCACTGGACTGACCCTTCATGAGTGTCAGAGACCATCAGTGATCAAAGGAAAACTCACATCACACTAGAACACACTCACTGCACAATACACAACGTATACAAATATGATCAGTCTGTGTGTGTGTGCATGTTAGTGTGTGTGTGTGTGCGTGCGTCTGTATTTTTGTCTAAACATTTACTGGAGAACTTGAATTCCAAAGCCACCATGAAGGACGTGGTTGTTCCAGGGGTTGAATCTGCATCCACACTGTAAAACCTGATGAACGTGTGTTGAGAGGACCAACGGTAGATCCTAGAAGGGATCTTATGACTGGTTTGGGATGATGGTGTTGAAGGCCAAGCTGAAGTCCACAAACAGGATCCTCACATACACTATATTGCCAAAAGTATTGGGACGCCCCTCCAAATCACAGAATTCAGGTGTTCAATCACTTCATGGCCACAGGTGTATAAATCAAGCACTAGGCATGCAGACGCTTCTACAAACATTTGTGAAAGAATGGGTCGCTCTCAGGAGCTCAGTGAACTCAAGCGTGGTACCGTGATAGGTTGCCACCTGTGCAATAAGTCCATTCCTGACATTTCCTCACTACTAAATATTCCACGCTCAACTGTTAGTGGGATTATAACAAAGTGGAAGCAATTGGGAACAACAGCAACTCAGCCATGAAGTGATAGGCCACGTAAAATCACAGAGCGGGGTCAGCGCATGCTGAGGGTCACAGTGCGCAGAAGTCACCAACTTTCTGCAGAGTCAACAGATACAGACCTCCAAACTTCTGTGGCCTTCAGATGAGCTCAAGAACAGTGTGTAGAGAGCTTCATGGAATGGGTTTCCATGGCCGAGCAGCTCATCCAAGCCTTACATCACCAAGTGCAATGCAAAGCGTGGGATGCAGTGGGGTAAAGCACGCCGCCACTGGACTCTAGAGCAGTGAGACGTGTTCTCTGGAGTGACCAATCACGCTTCTCTGTCTGGCAATCCCATGGATGAGTCTGGGTTTGGCGGTTGCCAGGAGAACGGGACTTGCCTGACTGCATTGTGCCAAGTGTAAAGTTTGGTGGAGGGGGGATTATGGTGTGGGGTTGTTTTTCAGGGGTTGGGCTTGGCCCCTTAGTTCCAGTGAAAGGAACTCTTAATGCTTCAGCATACCAAGACATTTTGGACAATTTCATGCTCCCAACTTTGTGGGAACAGTTTGGGGACGGCCCCTTCCTGCTCCAACATGACTGCGCACCAGTGCACAAAGCGTCGGTCCATAAAGACATGGATGAGTGAGTTTGGTGTGGAGGAACTTGACTGGCCTGCACAGAGTCCTGACCTCAACCCGATAGAACACCTTTGGGATGAATTAGAGCGGAGACTGCGAGCCAGGCCTTCTCGTCCAACATCAGTGCCTGACCTCACAAATGCGCTTCTAGAAGAATGGTCAAACATTCCCATAAACACACTCCTAAACCTTGTGGAAAGCCTTCCCAGAAGAGTTGAAGCTGTTATAGCTGCAAAGGGTGGGCCAACTCCATATTAAACCCTACGGATTAAGAATGGGATGTCATTAAAGTTCATGTGCATGTAAAGGCAGGCGTTCCAAAACTTTTGGTGTATTAAAAAAACTTCTGCAACAAAATGACTAATAATTTGAAAACAGAAAATATAAAAATAAAATCTAATTCAAAATGATGACAATGATACTAAAATAACTCTGATCTGAACGTGACCTGAAAGACATGAAGCCAGAGAGACGAGTGTGTGTGTTTGTTTAATGAGGCAGAGAGATAAGAAGAGACAAGAGTTCCTGATGGATCTGCTGAGTGTTCAGCACAGTCAGTGTGTGTGTGTGTGTGTGTGTGTGTGTGTGTGTGTGTGTGTGTGTGTGTGTGTGTGTGTGTGTGTGTGTGTGTGTGTGTGTGTGTGTGTGTGTGTGTGTGTGTGTGTGTGTGTGTGTCTTAGAGACAGGAAGTGAGCAGCAGGAAGAGAAAACTGCTGCCGTGACGCCCAACAGGATGCATGAACTCAAGCCCCTCCCTGCTGGGGTCAAAGGTCAAACGTCACAAGAGGAAAGAAAAGATTCTTTTGATATTAATTAATTTATTATTATTATTATTATATTTGTGTTTTCCAAACTATTTTTGATTTACACACAGTAAATGAGCTTAAATTCAAATGCTTTCATAAATTTTGATGTGACCAGTTTGACATTTTAAGGAACTTTTCCTAAACACTCAAACTAATGAGAAACAACATGAGAGCGAATGAGAAGCAGATGAGAGGCGGCCATTAAGAGCCGAAACAGAAAACATGTGTTTAGAGTCAATACATAAATATATATGAGATGATTCCCAAAACTCGCGTGTTTTAACTTCTGCCAACACTCAGTGTGTGTGTGTGCTGATGTCATTCTACACACACACACACACACACACACACACACACACGCACACACATGCACATACACGCACACGCACACACATGATGTGTGTTTACTGAACAGCTCAAATGTGGTTGGACTTTCCCCTCAAATGTAAGCAGCATCTTTTATAGACTAGCAGTATAAACAGTCCCTCCACAGACACTCACACACACACACACACACACACTGCATTGTTCCAGAGTTTCCCGTTTTGGAGCCGCTGGATTGGCTGCAGATGTGATGGGCGGCCGTCACCGTGGAGACAGGAAACCACACACACTCCTGCTGATAATCACACACACACACACACACACACACACACAGTATCTGGTGTGCATTAGTGAGTTTCTCCTCAAACCTTCACCTGGTTTAATCGGATCCGTCTGCTCGCTCGCTACCGTCTGCACGGATCTGGAAGGGCTTTGAGAGGGTCAGAGGTCATGTTTCTGTGGATACACACACACACACACACACACACACACACACACACACACACACACACACAGTCACATACAGTGTGTTAAAGATGTTAGAAAGCTGAGAAGAGTGTGTTAGAGCTCGAATCAAATAATTCACTTAAATGACACTAATAACAGTAATGACTGAACACACACACACACACACGCCACTGTGACACGTAACAGACATCAATATAATTACACACCCATGATCCTCCTGTCAATCACACACAGGATCACAAATCCAGAAGAGCTTCCTGCCGTCTGTGTGTGTGTGTGTGAGTGTGTGTGTGTGTGTGTGTGTGTGTTTACACATTTTACACACTTCACAATGTGCACATCAACATACAGACAAATAGAAAAGATTAAAACATTGCAAATATGAATAGAAAATCTGACATGTAGGCAAAAACAATGAACTGCATCTGTATTCATTCATGCGTGTGTGTGTGTGTGTGTGTGTGTGTGTGTGTGCGTGTGTGTATCAGGTGTCTCGTGAGCCGGATCTGTTCTTAATTGATGTCATTATGGGAACAGCAGCAGGAAGTCACATGACCCTCTGTGAGTTTATCTCTCAGCCAATCACACGCAGAGTGACAGGCACCTTCATTACCTGAGAACACAGGTGTGTGTGTGTGTGTGTGTGTGTGTGTGTGTGTGTGTGTGTGTGTGTGTGTGTGTGTGTGTGTGTGTGTGTGTGTGTGTGTGTGTGTGTGTGTGACATTCCAGAGGAAAGGAAAGGAAAGAGAGAAAAAAAACACAGGAAAGAAAGGATGAAAAAACAGGAAAACAGACTTTACAGGTGAACGCAGCTGAAGACAGACAGACACAATAACAGAAGATTGATAATATCTCACATGTTTCTCTTTCCCAGAGGGGTTCACTACAGTTAACTAACACTAAAACATGACAAATAAACATGAACTCAATTTAACAAAAAATATATAAAAAACTGAAATAAAATGAATAAAAAATATATAAACAAAAACTAATAACAATGACAAACACACAGCAAAATTACTAAAACCTTAACTAAAATGAAAATGAATTAAAAAATATATAAAAATAAAAACTAATTCAAAATATTTTTTAAAACTAGTTATCTCAGTGATGCTAAAACAAAATCCTCCATGTCAATATTTGCTCAGTTAAAATTAATTTAGTGTGTTTTTAAATACTATAACATTCTTGGGATTAAATTAAGTAAATTAAATGAATTTATTGAACAAATTAACATTATATTACATGATTGCCTTTTTGTTACTGTAACGCTAAGTATACTCAGAGAAAGGGCTGGGTATCGTTCAAAGATTTTCGATACCGATACCGATACCGATACCGATACTGATACCGATACCGGTTCCTGAACGATACTTTTTTCGATACCAATTTTATTTTTCAGCTTCAACAAGATTACATTACACATTACCTCAAAAACAAAACTTTGGTTTTATTTTTCTGGTTTGTTGACTATCACAGACTCATAAAGGGCACTGGGAGGAGGAATATACGCCTCGCGCTCAAGCGCACACATAAAGCGCTGCAAAGCACTGGCAAAAGTAGCCTAACGATTATGAATGTAAAAACAGCAAGGAGACATTTTAATTGTTTATTAATAAACTAGTGTTTTCTGAGTCTGTGTCAACTGCAAAGATGAAGTTGATTCGTCATCGCTGCGGTATGTGAACGCGCCTATAGAGGGAAGTGCACCTTTCATTCGGATTATCAAAGTATTTGAATGTGTTTGTTTAAAAGTAGACATTTCAAGCTTTCTATAGGGCTATTTCTCATGTCTGTGAGGAAAGTATATGCTGAGTTTCGCTTCATTTATGTGACGCGCTGCAGTTCTTCTTGCAGTTGAATACAGAGCAACTTTCTGCTCTTAAGTTGAAGTTACTCCGAGCACTGTCAAGTGCTTCATCAGATTTGTCGTGTTGCCGACCTTGGCATCATGTCGCAAATCTTGCATCGAGCCTGGTGAAATGTAGCCACACTTGATTTTTTGGGAAATCACACTTGATTGCGAGTTGGGACTGCACACGTCTGCGGCGCATCTCGGCTCCAATGAGGTTTTGTTCCTAGTAAACTAAACTAGTGTTTTTCCGCCACAGCCAATCATGCTGCATGCTTACTGGCTCACTGATGTTGACGAGATTAGATATCGAAATTTGGTCTCGAACAACAAGACATTTTTGATAGTCAATAGTATCTAGGCAATTTGGTCGGTGCCTAAAAAGTTTCGAACTCGATACCCAGCCCTACTCAGAGAAGAGAAGCACAGATGTGTTTAACCGTTTATTGAATGCAGCTGAGGAACATACACAGACAGGCAATTGAATATGATTTTTTGCAGGATGAATAGAAATTCTGAATGAATTAACCAGTCTCTTATCTTTGAATCCGGGGAGTGAAGAAGCGCACACACCTCAGTTGCTGCCGGTAGGTGAATGGTGACCAGGGAATGTGACGATGGAGATGGATAATGGATTGGAGATTCTCAGGAGTAGCGGAGGAGAATAATGAGGAACCTGGGGGTAAGTAACACATGTAAGGTCCTTTCAGGTAGAGAGTCCATAATGAGACCAGACAATGAATGCATCTGAGGTGTGTGCTTAACTGCAGTGACTGATGGTGGTGCTGATAGGGAACAGGAGCTGGTGATTAGTACTCAGGAGATGGGGAACGCTGTGCTGGAGTGAGGATGAATCCGTTACAGTACCTCCCGCTCCAGAGCGACGCAATGGACGGCTTCTTCCACCAGGGGCAGGACGAGCGCGAAGAGACTCATGGAAAGCGGTGAGTAGTGTTGGGTCTAAGATGTTGTCTCTGGATATCCATGAGTGTTCTTCTGGGCCATAGCCCTCCCAGTCCACTAGTCCTTTACTTGACGGAGGATGGTGAAGGGGCCAATGTATCTGGGACTTAATTTCTTGCAGGACAGGCACAGCTTGACACCTTCTGCCCAGGTTGGTAGGATGGAGCTTCGATCCGCCGGGCATCGGCGTGACTCTTCTGCCTGCGCACTGCCCTCTGAAGATGATGGTGTGCAGTGTCCCAGACTCTCTCGCTCTCCCGGAACAGAAATCTACAGCTGGAACATAAGAAGGTTCCCTGGACCACGGGAACAATGGGGGCTGGTGGCCGAATGAGCTCTGAAACTGGGTCAGATGGTTGTTTGAGGGAGTTTTGGGTGTACCAAGGAGTTCTGGTGACCATGGCAAAAGGCTCGAAGGAACTGCCTGATCTGATCTTCCTCTCCGTCTGCCGTTGGTCTGCGGGTGGTATCTGGAGGTGAGGCTCATGGTCACACCTAGGAGATTGAAGAATGCCCTCCAGACACGGGAGATGAATTGTGGTCCTCAATCTTTAACGATATCCTCAGGAAGGCCAAAACAGCGAAACACATGGTTAAATAAGTTCTGCAGTTTCCATGGTCGTAGGAAGACCCTTGAGGTGTACTAACCAGCAGGATTTAGTGAATCTATCCACAATTACAAGGATACAGGTGTTACCTTCCGATGGAGGCAGGTCGGTTATGAAGTCTGCTCCTAGGTGTGGCGATGCAGAACGGGCAGTGGGAGGAGGTTGCCAGCTGGTATGTGACATGGGGTCTTTGAGATGGCGCATTCCTGACATCCTTTCACAAATCTCTTGGCATCTTCTGCCATGCTTGGCCACCAGTGGCAATCTTTTAGCAACCAACGAGAGAGATTGATTGGCCCCTGGGTGGCCAGGGATGAGTAGGGTTCTGGGAACATATGTATGGTGAGGTGGACACCCCAGCGGAACTGCTTCAGAGGCACTATCATTCACAATTTGTTCGATTAATGACCATTGGATGGGATTAAGGCTAGAGGGGATCACAGGCTCTAGGGACTCTGGAGCATCATCAGGAGCGGGAATCAGGAGAGGGTGTCTGCTTTGGTGTTCCGTGACCCAAGGTGGTAGGAGATTGTGAAACCTAGCTTGTCTGGGATTGGGTCTTTTTGCCTCTCGCAGATACTCTAAGTTCTTGTGGTCGGTTAACACCATGAATGGATGGTGAGCCCCCTCTAGATAGTGCCTCCACTCTTCCAGGGCGAGTTTGATGGCGAGGAGGTCACGGTTGCCAATGTCATAGTTTCTTTGGGTCTGGATGGATGAGGAGCGTCGGTAAAAGCCTTCTGAGATGTTGTGTGGCTTCTGTGGCTGAGGAGGTTCAGGACAGAGACTTGGTCCTGCCTTTCAGAAGACTAGAGGGTGGTTAGGTTGTGGAGCTGTAATTCTGGATAAATCAACAGTAGAAGTTGTGCGAAGCTGAGGAAGCATTGGAGTTCTTTTATGGTGGTGAGCATGGGCCAGTCACAGATGGCAGAAACCTTCTTCTTGTCCATCTTGATGCCTTTTTAGCTGATCTCATATCCTAGGAACTTGACAGAAGATTGATGAAAGAGACACTTTTCTGCCTTCAGAAACAGATGGAACTCACACAAGCGTTTGAAGACCTCCAAGAGTATGTCCGGGAGCCATTGTCTGGGAGTACACCAAGATGTCATTAATGTAGACAAGTGCTGGTGGAGGTACTCCCGGATGCATTAAATCCTGGTATACGGAGGGGGCGTTAACCAGGCCATACGGCATCACGCAGTACTCATAGTGGCCAGTAGGGGTCACAAACGCAGTCTTCCCCTTGTCCCCCTTACGTACCCGGATCTCATGCGGCAGTCCAGCTTGGAGAATACGGAGGCATCGCGGAGTTGTTCCAGAGCTGCAGGGACGAGGATGGATAATGAAAATTATCCCGTGATTTACTCACCCTCAGGCCATCCTAGGTGTATATGACATTCTTCTTTCTGATGAACACAATCGGAGTTGTATTAAAAAATATCATGACGCTCTCAAGCTTTATAAGGGCAGTGACGGGTCCATTGAGTTTGAAGCTCAAAAAAGCACATCCATCCATCATTAAAGTACTCCACAAGGCTCCAGGGGGGTTAATAAAGGCCTTCTGAAGCGAATCGATGGGGTTTGTAAGAAAAATATCCATATTTAAAACTTTATAAAGTAAAATATCTAGCTTCCGCCAGACCGCCTTCCGTATTTAACTTACGGAAAAAGCGTAACTGGCGCGATGATGACGTCGGACATAGCGTAAACATTTTGAACTTTGAAGTTGAATACGGAAGGCGGTCCGCCATAAGCTAGATATTTTACTTCATAAAGTTTTAAATATGGATATTTTTCTTACAAAAACCCATCGCTTCGCTTCAGAAGGCCTTTATTAAGGAGCCTTGTGGATTATGTTTATAATGGATGGATGCAATTTTTTGAGCTTCATTTGGGGCTGCCATTCACTGCCATTATAAAGCTTGGAAACATCAGGATATTTATTAATATAACTCCAATTGTGTTCGTCTGAAAGAAGAATGTCATATACACCTAGGATAGCTTGAGGGTGAGTAAATCATGGGCTAATTTTCATTTTAAAATGGAAGTCGAAGGACGGATGTATCCTTGATCCAAGAGCCTCCGGGATGTACTCCTCCATGGCCTTCTGTTCAGGCATGGAGAGTGGATAGATCTTGCCATGGGGCACTGCCGTATGAGGTCGAGTCCCATGGTCTGTGTGGTGGTAGCAGGGAGGTTTGTTTTGGGAAAAATACGTCTCTGAAGCGGGGCGTAACACTCTGGGATGTCAACTGACTGCTGTTCTACTGGGCTTTCAATGGAGGTGGAATTCAGTGGAATAGACTTGATCGGAGGTGACATGGTGAGAGGTAAATCAGGAAAACAGTTGGGAAAACAATGATCGCCCCACTTCAGCACTGGTTGATGTTACACGAGCCATGGGTGCCCTAAGATGTTGTCAGCGGTGGACTTCTCCAGAACCAGACTGATGGATTCAATGACATTCCCAGTATGTTTTAAACTTGTTTAATTCAGTTTCAATATTTCATAAGAGACGGAGATCTAGCACTGACCTTTAGATTTCCACATTCTTTGTCGTGTGTTCTGGACAAATTCTTGTTTAAACAGCACAGCGACGCTTTCGATCATCACTCAACACTAATTTTACTTAATTTAAAAATTATATAATTTCATGTACACTAAATATTTGTATTGAAAACTTCCGACTTTCTTACTTGACGTGAATTAGCTGCTCAATGTTAACAGGATGTTAGAGCTCTTCACGCAGCTGGTGGTGCGGTAGATGGCCGTATAGAATTCGTTTTTACAATCTGTTTATTGTGAGTTATGAGTGACAGAGATTCTTCCACACTGTCTTCTGCAGTGACGTCAAGGGTCACGACCTCTAGGGTTAACTAACCCGACCCTGACAGCTGTTAACCAATGAATGTGAGGTTAACTGACCAACGGCAGCGTGTGTTTCAGACCTACTGAAGAGGAAGAAATGTTTTTGTATGTGTGAGTGTGTGTTACAGACCTACTGAAGAGGAAGAAATGTTTTTGTGTGTGTGTGAGTGAGTGTGTTTGCTGCTTTGCGTGACTCTGTCAGATCTGTTTAAGAGAACTATGTGTGATTGATTCTGACACGCTCCAGAAACACACGCACACACTGTGGGGTGTGAAACTGAAGGGGTTTGCAGGCAGTTGAGGTCAGAGGTCAAGTGGGGAGTGAGGAGAATGGAATCTCTCTCTCTCTCTCTCTCACTCACACACACACACACACACACACACACACACACACAGAGTCACGGTTCAAACAGTCTCTCTTCATGTCAAACACGACTTTGTGGTTTCAGCAGCCGTTTTCAATTACCACTGCAAACCTCCATGTGTCCGTCTCTCTGCCTGTCTGTCCCTCCGATCTTTCCATACACTCATCCATTTACATTCACTTACACACGCACTCACATTTTATGTTGCAGCAGATGCATAATATACATGCGTGTTCTTAAATAACAAGAGAATTGGACTCTCAGATCAGATGAGCTCAGATCAACTGAATCTTCATCATCATCACAGAACGAGACGCGAGTCTCCAAAACACACAAACACACATTAAAATCCCTCATAAATTCAAACACTCAAATAATCAAACTTCATCTTTGTTTCTTTCTGACTCTGTAATATAAACCCGAAGTGTCAGAACATCCGACTGGTATTAAAAAATAATCTGAGAACATAAACACTACAGACGGACTGTAGCTGTATCTCGCAGCATGATGGGATGTTTTATGTTCGCTCTGGTGTATTTATATTCCTTTTCTTTCTTATTTAGAATTCAGAATTATTTAACGAAAGATTGAAAGCAGCAGGAACATCCAATCTGTCACTGGTTACACAAGAGAACTGACTTCAGTTTTCAGTTCACATGGATCCGCACTCCAATGGTTCAACTCTTTCCTCTCAGTATGTCTTTCAGGGTGTCGTGGAGGGGTGAGGTGTGTAAGTCACAACATCTAGAGCTACTGGAGTGCCTCAGGGCTCAGTGCTGGGACTGCTTCTCTTCTCCATCTACATCTCATCACTAGATCTGTCATTCAGAAACATGGTTTCTGCTATCACTGCTATCATCTAGAGCTACTGGAGTGCCTCAGGGCTCAGTGCTGGGACTGCTTCTCTTCTCCATCTTCATCTCATCACTAGATCTGTCATTCAGAAACATGGTTTCTCCCATCACTGCTATCATCTAGAGCTACTGGAGTGCCTCAGGGCTCAGTGCTGGGACCGCTTCTCTTCTCCATCTACATCTCATCACTAGATCTGTCATTCAGAAACATGGTTTCTCCCATCACTGCTATCATCTAGAGCTACTGGAGTGCCTCAGGGCTCAGTGCTGGGACTGCTTCTCTTCTCTTCTCCATCTACATCTCATCACTAGATCTGTCATTCAGAAACATGGTTTCTCCTATCACTGCTATCATCTAGAGCTACTGGAGTGCCTCAGGGCTCAGTGCTGGGACTGCTTCTCTTCTCCATCTACATCTCATCACTAGATCTGTCATTCAGAAACATGGTTTCTGCTATCACTGCTATCATCTAGAGCTACTGGAGTGCCTCAGGGCTCAGTGCTGGGACTGCTTCTCTTCTCCATCTACATCTCATCACTAGATCTGTCATTCAGAAACATGGTTTCTGCTATCACTGCTATCATCTAGAGCTACTGGAGTGCCTCAGGGCTCAGTGCTGGGACTGCTTCTCTTCTCCATCTACATCTCATCACTAGATCTGTCATTCAGAAACATGGTTTCTGCTATCACTGCTATCATCTAGAGCTACTGGAGTGCCTCAGGGCTCAGTGCTGGGACTGCTTCTCTTCTCCATCTACATGTCATCACTAGATCTGTCATTCAGAAACATGGTTTCACCTATCACTGCTATCATCTAGAGCTACTGGAGTACCTCAGGGCTCAGTGCTGGGACTGCTTCTCTTCTCTTCTCCATCTACATCTCATCACTAGATCTGTCATTCAGAAACATGGTTTCTCCTATCACTGCTATCATCTAGAGCTACTGGAGTGCCTCAGGGCTCAGTGCTGGGACTGCTTCTCTTCTCCATCTACATCTCATCACTAGATCTGTCATTCAGAAACATGGTTTCTGCTATCACTGCTATCATCTAGAGCTACTGGAGTGCCTCAGGGCTCAGTGCTGGGACTGCTTCTCTTCTCCATCTACATCTCATCACTAGATCTGTCATTCAGAAACATGGTTTCTGCTATCACTGCTATCATCTAGAGCTACTGGAGTGCCTCAGGGCTCAGTGCTGGGACTGCTTCTCTTCTCCATCTACATCTCATCACTAGATCTGTCATTCAGAAACATGGTTTCTGCTATCACTGCTATCATCTAGAGCTACTGGAGTGCCTCAGGGCTCAGTGCTGGGACTGCTTCTCTTCTCCATCTACATGTCATCACTAGATCTGTCATTCAGAAACATGGTTTCACCTATCACTGCTATCATCTAGAGCTACTGGAGTACCTCAGGGCTCAGTGCTGGGACTGCTTCTCTTCTCCATCTACATCTCATCACTAGATCTGTCATTCAGAAACATGGTTTCTCCCATCACTGCTATCATCTAGAGCTACTGGAGTGCCTCAGGGCTCAGTGCTGGGACTGCTTCTCTTCTCTTCTCCATCTACATCTCATCACTAGATCTGTCATTCAGAAACATGGTTTCTCCTATCACTGCTATCATCTAGAGCTACTGGAGTGCCTCAGGGCTCAGTGCTGGGACCGCTTCTCTTCAACATCTACATGTCATCACTAGATTTGTCCTTCAGAAACATGGTTTCTTCTATCACTGTTATCATCTAGATCTACTGGAGTGCCTCAGGGCTCAGTGCTGGGACTGCTTCTCTTCTCCATCTACATCTCATCACTAGATCTGTCATTCAGAAACATGGTTTCTGCTATCACTGCTATCATCTAGAGCTACTGGAGTGCCTCAGGGCTCAGTGCTGGGACTGCTTCTCTTCTCCATCTACATGTCATCACTAGATCTGTCATTCAGAAACATGGTTTCACCTATCACTGCTATCATCTAGAGCTACTGGAGTACCTCAGGGCTCAGTGCTGGGACTGCTTCTCTTCTCCATCTACATCTCATCACTAGATCTGTCATTCAGAAACATGGTTTCTCCCATCACTGCTATCATCTAGAGCTACTGGAGTGCCTCAGGGCTCAGTGCTGGGACTGCTTCTCTTCTCTTCTCCATCTACATCTCATCACTAGATCTGTCATTCAGAAACATGGTTTCTCCTATCACTGCTATCATCTAGAGCTACTGGAGTGCCTCAGGGCTCAGTGCTGGGACCGCTTCTCTTCTCCATCTACATGTCATCACTAGATCTGTCATTCAGAAACATGGTTTCTGCTATCACTGCTATCATCTAGAGCTTCTGGAGTACCTCAGGGCTCAGTGCTGGGACTGCTTCTCTTCTCCATCTACTGAACTTGTGATCGATATATCTCTTCATTTACTGCCTTTTCTAGTATTTTTGACAGAAAGGGTAGATTTGAGATTGCCTATAATTGACTAATTCTGTAGGATCAAGTTGTGTTTTTTTAATAAGAGGATTAATAATAGCCAGCTTAAAAGTTTTTGGTACATATCCTAATGACAATGATGAATTGATGATATTAAGAAGAGGATCTATGACCTATGATCTATGAGGATCTAAGCATCTCTTTTAGTAGTTTAGTCGGTACAGGGTCGAGCATACATGTTGATTTTGATGATTTAACGAGTTTAGCCAATTCTTCTTCTCCTATAGCAGTGAATGAATGTAATTTTTCCTCAGTGACACTACAATGCACTGTCTGATGTGATACTGTAGTAGACGGCTGCATGGTTATAATTTTCTTCCTAATATTATCAATCTTACAAGTAAAGAAGTTCATAAAGTTATTACTGCTGTGCTGTTTACAAACATCAGAAGTTGAAGCTTTATTTCTTGTTAATTTAGCCACTGTATCGAATAAATACCTAGGGTTGTGTTTGTTTTCTTCTAAGAGAGTCGAGAAATAAGCAGATCTAGCAGTTTTTACGGCCTTTCTGTATGCAATCATGCTCTCTTTCCACGAAAACCTCTAGTTTTGTTTTCTTCCAGCTGCGCTCCATTTTTCTGGCTGCTGTTTTAAGGGCCCGGGTGTGCTCGTTGTACCACGGCGTTGGACTATTTTCTTTAATCTTCTTTAAGCGCCGGGAGCAACTGTGTCTAAAGTGCTGGAAAAGAGAGAGTCAATAGTTTCTGTTGCAACATTGAGTTCCTCTAGGCTATCTGGGATGCTGAGGAGATGAAACTGATGAGGAAGATTATTTACAAAGAAATCTTTAGTCGCAGCAGTGATAGTCCTGCCATATTTGAAGCGAGGGAACGGCTTTGCAGCCTTTGCTAAATTAAGTGTACATAATACTAGGTAATGATCTGAGATGTCATCGCTCTGCTGCACAATTTCAATGATATCAACATTTATTCCATGTGACAGTATTAGGTC
>CM077178.1:327660-345160 GCA_039654105.1 Coreius guichenoti | reverse complement strand
TCAGGTCAAAGGTCACACTCACCCTGACCCATCAGGAACTGTCCGCTCTTGTCCGGGTCCGGATCCCTGCTCCGGCTCGAGCGCCTGAGAAACACACACACACATTCCAGCATGATCTTCTGATTCTGTGTTTATGAGATGAGATAACACTGAGGTGTGTGTGACCGGATTCCTCTCGCATGACTCGGGCGAGTTTCTGACCCTGCAGCTGTTTGTCTCTTTATGAGAGTGAGTGTGTGTGTGTGTGTAGTTTGATAGCGCTTATGTTGTTCAGCAGCAGTGATGTCATCTGAACTCACACACAGCGAATGTTACTGTGTTGAAGTGGCATAAACCTGCCTGTTCGGACCAATAACGCCAATAATACTGATTTATTACATCAAATACAAGGTTCTTTATTTGTCACATGTGATGTAGTGAAACGATATGTTCTTATTTACTGTAAGTAAGGGATAATCCACAGCTGAAGTGCATTCAGATGGTTTAACGCACAGCTAGCCATGGATTATAGCGCTTATACCATGATCATTTACCAGCACTGACCACTTAAAGCTGTTATGTGTGTGTGTGTCAGAGTGTGTGTGTGTGTGAGAGAGAGAGTGTGTGTGTGTGTGTGAGAGTGTGTGTGTGAGAGTGTGTGTGAGAGTGAGTGTGTGTGTGTGTGTGTGTGTGCTCTTGGGGTCAGATTCATTGTTCCAGTAAAGCGTCTGTATGGAGACAACACTGGGTGGACACATCCTGTTCCCTTCACACACACACACACACACACACACACACACACACATCACTGGATCTGTTGAACTAGTTCTGAGGATCATCATCAAGATCAGGCCTCATTTGCATATGATTTACCCTAATGAGAGCATGCAGTTAATAACCAGGATGAGTCACACTGAAGTGCATGTGTGTGTGTGTCTGAGGGGTGTGTGTGTGTGGTATGTGAGTATATGTATGGCAAAGTTGTATATATGTATGATAGTTGTCAAAACCTCGCACCCTCATTCAAGCACCAATCACATCTTGGCATATCTCACCTGAAGCAGAACACGGCAACAATCACCACGGCAATGAGAATGAGCAGTCCTATAGCAACCAGCACACCGGTGAGCATCAGCCGCGACGGAGATTCTTCATCTGAGAGAGACACTGTTAGCTGCTGATATATGAGTGAGTGAGTGAGTGAGTGAGTGTGTGTGTGTGTGTGCGTACCGTCAGGTAGCGTGCTGATAGTGGCGGCGGTGCTGAAGTGACCGTATCCCGCCACAGTTCTCGCTCGGACCTGCACCTGGTACTGTGAAGCACGAGCCAGATCGCTCAGAACCACAGAGTTACTTTTACTGCTGACGTACTGCCATCCATCATCCTGACCCTACAGGTCAAAGGTCAAGGGTCAAGGGTCAGGTGGAACACACAGCACTGTACATATAACTAACAATAACTATACCGATAACTATAACAATAACTAATAAAAACTATAACGATAACTATAACTATAACAATAACTATAACAATAATTATAACGATAACTATAACTATAGCTATAATGATATTTTGTTATGTTACAGCCTTATTCCAAAATGGATTAAATTCATTATTTTACTTAAAATTCTACAAACAATACCCCATAATGACAACGTGAAAGAAGTTTGTTTGAAAGCTTTGCAAATTTATTAAAAATAAAAATGAAGTCAGTTTCTCCCATTCTTCTTTGCAGGACCTCTCAAGCTGCATCAGGTTGGATGGGGAGCGTCGGTGCACAGCCATTTTCAGATCTCTCCAGAGATGTTCAATCGGGTTCAAGTCTGGGCTCTGGCTGGGCCACTCAAGGACATTCACAGAGTTGTCCCGTAGCCACTTCTTTGTTATCTTGGCTGTGTGCTCAGGGTCGTTGTCCTGTTGGAAGATGAACCTTCAATCTGAGGTCCAGAGCGCTCTGGAGCAGGTTTTCATCAAGGATGTCTCTGTACATCGCTGCATTCATCTTTCCCTCGATCCTGACTAGTCTCCCAGTTCCTTCCGCTGAAAAACATCCCCACAGCATGATGCTGCCACCACCACGCTTCACTGTAGGGATGGTATTGGCCAGGAGATGAGCGGTGCCTGGTTTACTTGTTGTAGTTGTAGAAACATCTCAAGGATGATCAGTGGAAACAGGAGCACCTGAACTCAGTTTTGAGTGTCATGGCAAAGGCTTTGAATACTTGTGTACATGTGATTTTTTCGTTTTTTATTTTTACAAAATTTGCAAAGATTTCAAACAAACTTCTTTCACGTTGTCATTATGGGGTATTGTTTGTAGAATTTTGAGAAAAAATATAATGAATTTAATCCATTTTGGAATAAGGCTGTAACATAACAAAATGTGGAAAAAGTGAAGCTTTCCGGATGCACTATAACTATAGTACCGATAACTATACCTAAACCGATAACTATACCGATAACTATACCTAAACCGATAACTATACCGATAACTATACCTATACCGATAACTATACCGATAACTATACCGATAGCGATAACTATACCTATAATGATAACTATAACGATAACTATACCTATAATGATAACTATAACGATAACTATACCTATAACGATAACTATACCTATAATTATAAATATACCGATAACTATACCTATAATGATAACTATAACAATAACGATAACTATACCGATAACTAAACTATACCGATAACTATAACGATAACTATACTGATAACTAAACTATACCGATAACTATAACGATAACTATACTGATAACTAAACTATACCGATAACTATACATGTAACTATAATGATAATTAATAATAACTATAACACTAACTATAATAAGTAATGATAACCATAACAGTATTTATAACAATAATGACAAGTATAGTGATAACTAATGATAACTATAACAGTAAGTATAACAATAATGTTAACTATAATAACAACATGACACGCGTCTCACCTTCAGACTGTAGCGCAGCTGATACTCCTGAATGTTGTGCTGCGTCTGCGGAGGAACCGTCCAGCTGAGAGACACGCTGCTCTCCGACGCTTTCGTCCTCCTGACGCCGGACACTGGGACGGCCACTACACACACATTCATCCGGTTAATGATTATCATATCTTAATGTCCTCTAGTCACATTAACTATATGGCTCCTCTGTGCCGGTGTGTGTGATGTTTAACACTGACCGTCTCTGCTGGTGGTGATGTTGACGCCGCTGGAGGCGGGGCTTGTGTGACTGACAGCGCTCACTCCGTTCTGGGACAGGACAGTGAAGGTGTAGGTGGTGTGTGGGAGGAGCCCACGGATGATGACACGCCTCCCGCTCACGCCCACCTGCCCCGGCCTGTAGGTGACGCTGTCCGCACACGGAGAGCACACGGAGCCTCGGCAGCGCGCGCACTCCACACTGTAGCTGAGGTCGGAGCGCCCGCCGCGGTCCAGAGGCTCCGACCACTCCAGAGTGACCACGGTGTCGTTGATCTGATAGATGACGCTGCGCGGAGCCGACGGCGGTTCTGCAGGGAGAGGTCAGAGGTCACATACATGCGTCCATGAGAGCGGGCTGACACTGAGTGTGTGTGTGTGTGTGTGTCTCACTGGTGCAGGCTGACTCAGGCAGGTCGCTGGTGGCTCTGTGGAATCCCGGGCGACACAGACACACACTGGATCCAGCGGAGTGTGTGTTACTGTTGTCTGGACACACACGACACAAACTCCCTCCAACAGACGCTTTATACTGGCCGGATCCACACGCTGCAAAGAAACACACCACAGACATGAGAGGACGCACACACATCAATACTGTGATAACCAGCGATAGGGAAATTTCATCAAAGTTATTCATCGTTAAAATGAACAATCAATGGTTTAACTAATTCTAAAACACATTTGATCTGTTTAACTGTAATATCTTAAAATATCTCAGTGCCATTGTTTGTCACACCAGTAATGTGTTTTTCTAAGGAACATTCATAAAAGCTTCTTAAATGCCCTAATTGAACTAATCCTGGCTTAATCTAAACCCTTTCTGTGAAACCAGGCCTTTATGTGTGTGTGTGTGTGTGTGTGCGTGTGTGTGGGGAGGGGCTGGTGTTGGTTAAACACGCTCAATCTGGTCTCAGGCCCTCAATGACCCGCCTGTTGTACTCAAATAATAGAGTCAGATGGGGCGTGACACACACACACACACACACACACACACACACACACACACACAAAGAGAAGCCCAATACAAAGCGCAATTAGTACAAACAAATTCAGCCACCTGCTGCAGTCTGTGTGTGTGTGAGTGTATGTGTGTGTATGTGTGAGCGTGTGTGTTTAATTAAACTTCTCTAGAAGGGAGTTAAATGTCACAAAAGCTCTTCTGCGCACATCCTCAAAGATACAAAATAAATAATTCATAAATGATTCATAAACAAACAGTGTTAAAGAGCATCTGTTCTGCTTCTCTCCATCTTCATCTGTCTTCAGTGTGTGATGTTGCTCTGAGTTCTTCTCTCTATCAGTGTCAGTGTTCCTGAACTCCTGAAACGCCTCCATCTTGAGTTTCTTCTGGGAACCAACACGTCACAACATTCCTCATTATAATAATTCATACGCAGAATAAAGGGGCGGGGCCTGGTTGAGTTAGTAGTGTGTTAAAACTGGTGGTTATGGTAAGGGGCGGGGCGTTTCCCAATCACAACGCACTGCTCCAGCCGACCAATCAGAACACAGTGTGCTTCTCAGAAGGAGGGGCTTCATAGAGACAGGAACTAAACAGAGCGTTACTGACAGACTGGGAAGAGAGGAGCCGCAACAATGGAGAATATGAGGAAATAATCAACATTCAAGCAGGAAAACCTGCTCTAGTAGAGCCAGAAAACACAAAAGGGCATAAAACGGGCTTGTTAAAGATTAATGACGATGAAGAAATAATGGTCAGAGCAATTATCGTCCATCTGTAGTCAGTCTAAAACAACAGCAGATGAACATGTTCCTCCGCAGAGATGAAGAAAGAACGAGTGGAGGAGTGAGAGAGACGGATCACATTACCCATAATCCTCAGCCACACCCAACAGACCAATTCCCACTCATTAAAAGAGCATTTCATCAAGCTCTATTAAAAACATCAACTCTCACACACACAGCGTTCAGTGTAAACACAGCTGCTTTACATTGAGACCAGCCACACGAGACACAGAAAGAGAGAGAGACAGACGGACGGCTGATGTCACTTCCTGTACGGCGTTACTCACCCCTGCAGCGATCAGAGTCCACGGGCTCGTATCCCGGTTTGCACGCGCACGTTGATGACGGAGGCCCCACCCACTGTCCGTCCTCCCCGCAGAACATGGTGGGCGGGGCTATGCTCTGGCCCATGGGGGCGGAGTTCTCCACGCACACGCCCTCTGCCTGCTGCACCAGCGAATGAGGGAGCGTCTCGGGGAAGGAGGAGAAGGCCCGCGTGATGGCGGGGCATTTCTTGAAGAACACCCTGACGGACAGCAGCGCCATACACGCCCCCTGAGCCTGGAACGCCAGATAGAAGCCCTTCTTCGACAGCGCACCCACGCGCACCGTCTTCACGTTGGACTTCCTCTCCCCGCCGCGCCGCAACAGGAAGTCGGCCGCCACGGTGTCCACCTGCAGCACAATATTCTTGTGTTTTTAAACATTTTACACTGCATTCAACGTGTTACGCATTATCATGCTTCTCCTGGGAATACACTTTATCACTCATAGAACAACAGGAGCGTTTCTTTTGTAAGTTTATTTACAAAACAAGAAGAACTGAGATTATGTTACACTGTCAATGTTTCCATTACAGCACAAAACTATTCCTGTTTCCTCTTCTGTACAGAAAGACTTACACTAGGTGTTCAGATACATCTAACTGTTGTGACAGTATTTCATTTTTATTTCGATTCTGAACACATTTCAATATGGTATTACTGTAGAAATTGCTGTCTTACACCGATCAAGCATAACATTATGATATTGTGTTGGTCCCCCTTTTGCTGTCCCGTCGAGGCATGGACTCCACTAGACCCCTGAAGGTGTGCTGTGGTATCTGACACCAAGATGTTAGCAGCAGATCCTTTAAGTCCTGTAAGTTGCGAGGTGGGGCCTCCATGGATTGGACTTGTTTGTTCAGCACATCCCACAGATGCTCGATTGGATTGAGATCTGGGGAATTTGGAGGTCAAGTCAACACCTCAAACTCATTGTTGTGCTCCTCAAACCATTCCTGAACCATTTTTGCTTTGTGGCAGGAGCATTATCCTGCTGAAAGAGCCACAGCCACCAGGGAATACCGTTTCCATGAAAGGGCGTACATGGTCTGCAACAATGCTTAGGTAGGTGGTACGTGTCAAAGTAACATCCACATGGATGGCAGGACCCAAGGTTTCCCAGCAGAACATTGCCCAAAGCATCACACTGCCTCCACCGGCTTGCCTTTTTCCCATAGTGCATCCTGGTGCCATGTGTTCCCCAGGTAAGCCACGCACACGCACCCGGCCATCCACGTGATGTAAAAGAAAACATGATTCATCAGACCAGGCCACCTTCTTCCATTGCTCCGTGGTCCAGTTCTGATGCTCACGTGCCACTGTTGGCGCTTTCGGCGGTGGACAGGGGTCAGCATGGGCACCCTGACTGGTCTGTGGCTATGGCATACAAACTGCGATGCACTGTGTATTCTGACACCTTTCTATCAGAACCAGCATTAACTTCTTGAGCAATTTGAGCTCCAGTAGCTCGTCTGTTTGATCGGACCACACAGGCCAGCCTTCGCTCCCCACGTGCATCAATGAGCCTTGGCCGCCCATGACCCTGTCGCCGGTTCTCCACTGTTCCTTCCTTGGAGCACTTTTGATAGATACTGACCACTGCAGACCGGGAACACCCCACAAGAGCTGCAGTTTTGTAGATGCTCTGACCCAGTCGTCTAGCCATCACAATTTGGCCCTTGTCAAACTCGCTCAAATCCTTACGCTTGCCCATTTTTCCTGCTTCTAACACATCAACTTTGAGGACAAAATGTTCACTTGCTGCCTAATATATTCCACCCACTAACAAGTGCCGTGAGATGTGTGTGTGAGAGTGTGTGTGTGTGTACCTTGCTGTAGGGGTTCTCCATCCAGGCGGGGTGTGTGTCCGTGGCCGTGTCCTCGTCGCTCTGGTAGTAGTAAAGGTTAAAGGTCTCTTTGCAGGTGCGGTAGCTGGACAGCATGGCGGAACACTCCATCATGGTGAAGCGAATCTCCACGTACACCTGAGACGCGCCACGCCGCGGAATAAACCTTGTCCGCAGCCAGTGGTTCAATGAACTGTCCATCGGACAAATCTGAAAGGTGCGGACGCTGTTCCCCTCTTCATCCAAACCAGTCACCTCATCCCACTGAGAGCAAGAGGACGCACACACAGCGTTAACATCACAAACATAACGTCTGTGCTAATCGACAGCACAGGATTATAGAACTGAACGACTCGAGACTCCAGATAGTAATGAGTTAAACGCAGTCATTTAATTAGGACTCGAACACTAGAACACTCTATAAAATCATCACACTGTCACTCCAGAAATGCATGGATTTTCCTGAATAGGGTGCAGCTCGTTTCCCATTAACACAGGAGTGGGAATCAGAATATTGTCGGATTGTGACATTAGCATCATCAGACTATTGCAAAATATTGATGTGCACGTTTACACACAGTCAGTGGTGATTCATGTTGACTTTAACCTGGAGTATTTGATCGACAGTCATGTGAGTTCAAGTAGGTGTGTGTGTGTGTGTGTGTGTGTGTGTCACCTCAGGGTCAGTGCTGGGGTAGATGGTCCATCTCAGATCAGATGTTTCTAGCTTTGTGTTCATCAGCACCTCTGAGAGAGAGAGAGAGAGAGAGAGAGAGAGAGAGTTTTATAGAGTTATACAACATGAATTACAGTAAATGTGAACACAGCTTTGATTCCAGGCATATTTAATGCAGTTTAATGTGTTTATGATGAGCTTTGACACAGGCGTCTGCTCGAGGAGGGCTAACGCTAGCAATCAACGCCCAGTTTAACATCTGAACCCGTGTCCATTCCATCTGTCAGGATTCAGCGGACACGTCAAACAGCAGCGATACGACGGCCGCCGCTTCATACAAAGAAGAGGAAGAACACGGGAGGAGCGGGAAACGTCCCAGCATTCCCTCTGTCTGCCTGTCTCTCTCTTCTATTGTTTCCAGTGAAAACACAACGATACCCAGGAGGCAGTTCAGAGCCAAAATAGTGATCGAGTGACATTTTCATTTATTACACACACACACACACACACACTCACTCACACTCACAGGAGGGCTGGCAGAGTTCCTGCTCATTCCTGAGTGTCCGTGGAGCGGAACAGCAAAATTACAGCTCACACTGGACACACACACACACACACTCTCTCACACACACACACACACACACACACACACACACACACTCACACCCCTCTAATCAACTCATCGCTAATTACAGAGTGAGACTGACAGAATGAGAGAGAGAACTTGAGGAAGATCCAGATCTCACACACACACACACACACAGACGTAATGGTTTTTATACTGTACAAACTGTATATTCTCTCCAAAACTGTGTGTAGGTCTATAGGACAGTTACTTCATCACTCATCACCAACTCAAATATGATTGGCTCTCCGGCTCCTCCCATCTGGCAGCTGATTGGATGAGAGGTAATGGAGCATGTGATTGGCCGAGGATGGGTTAATTAGGCTGCATTCCAGAGGCTCTCGGTTTAATTACACTAACGAGCTTGACAAGCTCTCCAAAACAAACACTCGCACCGCTACAAGCGTCCACTCACACACACTCACTCACTCTCTCGTCACGCGAGAATAGCCTAATCACATGTAGTCAATCACGTCATAGTATATTTTGGAGAACAAAGTTATCATCAATTCGTTATCGATTAACTTGCCGCAATTGAAGGCGGGATTAGAGAGCGCACACACACACACACACACACACTGCACAATCCCCAGTTAAGACGCCCATCATGTGGAGTATCTCTCGTAAATACAGTCGTTATGGCTTAAGTGAACGCAAACAGCCGGACGTGTGTCAGTATATCAGAAGCATGCGTTCTGTCCATCCCGTCCCGTATCCACCATCAGAAATCTGGGAATCTAACAGTGAAGCTCTGAGCTTGAGCTGATATGCAGATAAAATGAACTTTTATTAACAGTAATGTGCAAAAACATCATTTTATAGTGAAACTGTAAATATTCTTCTCTTATTAAATGCACATTGATCTTCTCTAGTCTCACACTGAGCTGACCGACAGCTTCAGGGATTATTAAAGGAGCTCTGCTGTTGCTTTCTGGGTAATTCAGGCACAATCTGAAGAGAAGTTTCTGTTGTTCATGAGACTTCGTGACTTCCTCCTTCTGTCCATTTATTAATGAGTGGAAATGGCTAATAAGTCAGTAAGTGCTCCTCTGCCGCCATCTACTGGTTATAGTGGGCATTTCATGTGTTTTCACACACCTTTAAACTTTTAGATTTATAAATCATCACATTAAAAATAACATTAAAATTGGATAATATTTAGAGATTTAAGTGCTGGAAAAAGTGTGAAGCTCCTGAAAAGTGCTTGAGTTTCATCATGGTGAATGTTGGTGATTTGTGACTGAAACCCCTGGGCCGTATTCATGACAGATCTTAATGCAAAGAGGAGCTCCTAGTGACAAAAGGTGGGCTAAAAAAAGTTATTCAGAAAGCATCTTAACCCTTAAAGAGCTCTTAAGGTCCAGAAGTGGACTTTTAAGAGGCTTAAGAGTTTCTTTAGCAGAGAAAACAGACGACACGCGAAGAGGGAGAAGAAATGTGTGAGTGAGTTCATAAGACACTACACATTAGATCAGGGGTCATGTTTGTGACCGATCTTATTAGAGACACGCTAACATCTCTGACAATGCCATAGCGCCATAAACGTAAGAAATCACTACATTAACATATTTGGCAACTGGAAAAATGCAACTATGCAGCCGTGATGATTTGGGTCTCACAACCTTCTATAAGCACAATTACAGCGCTTTCAGAACCTCAGTGTGTCGCTGTTCATTTCCTGTCAAATACATCACGTACAACATTAACAGCATGGTAAATAAAGGTTAGGGTTAGTATAGGGTTATTTCTCAATGTTAAGTGGTCTCCTAATTTTTTCCAGAGCTGTATATATATATATATAGGCTACATATATAATGTGTGTGTGCGTGTGTGAGTACTGTGAAACAGGAAAAATTACACCTGTAATTTCAAAGTGAAGGCTTATAATACACACTATACTTAAAAGCGCTCTTTTTTCCTTCTTGGACAACCAGCCAATCACAGTCTTCAAAAGCCTGTGTCATGCGTAGCAACGGGGTCAGCCCCGCCTCCTCACTAAGATAAAGTGTTTGTCTTTTCCTCGCTCAGAGTTGCTCTCAGATCCGTCCTGAATCGCTCTTAAGCTAAGACTCCTACGTAGAAGTTTTTAAGCTAAATTAGGAGCTTTCTGAGAGGATTCTTAGAAGCTTTAAGAATACGGGCCCTGATCTTCACTCATGGCTCAATGCTTCTCCTGGTCTCCACGTCAGCTCTGTCTGATCTGAGATCTGTGGTTTATAACAGGGAATTCTGCGCCGAACGCTTCCACTGTAATCCAACAGTGATTCTAACTAACACTTTTGAGTTAACTTTACGTAATGTCTTAACTTAATTGTAAAAATCTAGCAATCTGTACTATTCACATACTATGCTTTGTTTACTCAGAAAACCCAAGTTAAGATTAATTAATTGGTTTGAGTGCCATTTTGTCAAGCCAAAAAAAAAAAATCACCATTATGGTGATCAGTGTTCCCTTTTGTTGGGCACTTTTATTGTAATTCTCTTGCTATTGATGCAGCGATGCCACAAGAAATCACAGTGATTTGGTTTCAAAGAAAGAGAAGTAATAAATAGGTGCTTTTAATGCTTTTAAAAGTCGACCAAGCTTAATAATTAACTATATTATATCGGAGTGGCGTGATCGAGATGTGCTCGCGTTGCGCTGTCTATTATTGCTCCGAGCTGAGAAATGGCACATTCACACTGTTTCTGACCAATTTAGTAATAATTGTCATTTTTATTGTGAACATTATTCAATAATATATTAAACAAAATAAGTAATTAGGTTGCCAGCAGATGGATGTTTATATGTACTTAAATAAATCACAATCTGCACTGTTTGACAGTCGCACTGAGCCGTATCGTGATCAGCTTTATTCCGATGTATCGCACAGGCCGAACTACAACAATATTCAGCTATTAATAATCAATAACACAACATTCAAGTGACTGTGAATGAGATCTGAAGTGATCAAAAGCAGACTGTGAGTGTGAACAGAAATGTTTTAATCCACTTAAACCGAGTTGAGAAGATTGAAGAAAAGCCCTTAAAGAGAGAAAGATGGAGGGGTCAGAGGTCACAGCCCGTGATAATCCCGCTTCATCTCTCACTGCTGAGAAAAACCTGTTTAATAGGATTTATGGACATTGAGACCACCTCTCACACACACACACACACACACACACACACACAGACATTCACTCACACACTCTCACACACACACACACACACACACACACACACACACACACACTCACACACACTCACACACACTCACACACACTCACACACACACACACACACAGACATTCACTCACACACTCTCACACACACACACAGTCGCACACAGTTTTAAAGTTTTAGTAATTCTGTTGTGTTTGTCATTTTTATGTTTTATGTATATAGTTTTAATTTGATTTAGTTTCAGTTCCTCAAGTCAAACTAAATGAAAATAAGACATCTTATAGTTTTTGAAGGCATTTTGAATTGGTTTTAATTTGATATTTAGTCAATTTATAGTAATTTTGTAGTGTTTTGTCATTTTTTAATAATTTTTCTAGCTTTTTTTAGTATTATTATTTTTCAGTTTTAGTTATTTTTTACATCATTAAATAAATGTTAATAGTTTCAGTAATTTTGGTGTCTTTTTAATCCATGTTTTAAAATGTCTTTATTGATTTTTCCTTCAGTTTTAGTTTCAGTACATAAAGTTAAACTAAATGAAAATGAGATAAAGCGAGTTTCTTTGTATTGTGTTTAACTTCGAGGGACAGAAATGTTAAATGGTGTTAGTTTTAGTCAACCCTAATAGCCCGACAGACACAAGAGCAGAAAGCCCTCGTGCACACATTTGAAAGCCAAATGTCGGGCGTTTGCATGAGAGAGCTGAGGTTTAGTGAGTCTGGTCTCTTGAGCTGGTGCTCCTGAGCTCTATTGTGCTCAACAATGGGCCTGAGCGGACTGACCGGCCCACCAGATTAACCAACACAGCTGGGTAACTTCACCCGCGCATGAGCTCATCAGATGAGTTTTCCACACACTCACACTCACAATTATTCCTCTGACTTTCGTCTGTTTTATGGCCTCTTCCTCTCGCGCGGACATGTAAAAAAACCTCAAAGAATCGCGTGAATCAGAGCTGGGAGCGGGGCGTGATTGAACGCCGTCTCTGCTGGACGCGTCCACATTATTTGGACAGTGTCAGATATTGTTGATTTTACAGGAGGACAAATGAAAGTCCGTACAGTCGTAATGAGCGGAGGTGAAAGCTGAAGAAATACAGTACATCAGTAGTCATCATAATTCACTGTACAGACGTCTGTGATGAGTGTGTGTGTGTGTGTGTGTGTGATTGGACTGGTGTTTCTGCTCTGTTATTGGATGATTCCGGAACTGATTTCCTCTGCGGGAATCCAGGAATCCTGGAGCGCCATGAAATCCCTGACACACTCTCTCACACACACACACACACACACACCATAGAAGAGCCGCTCAGTGATTATTTCTTAACCCTCTGGTGTTCTTTGTGTGTCGGTCAAAAATGACCGGAATTTTTTGTACTATATTTTAGTTCGATAATGTTTTTTTTTTATTTAATATTTTTAGGGGATTTTATAATACTAAATTATAGTTATAATCCATTTATTTGGACCTGAAAATTACATTTCCAGCATAAACGGTCATAGATCATGCATGTTTTGGATCACAGACTGAAGTCTGAGCTCTTTTTAAAGACCTGGCAGATTATTGCTGAAGTGGAAAAAAAAATTGAAAAATTCACAAAAATGCAATTTTAAATTTTTATATTTAACCATAACTGTCTCGTCTACACTTGAGAATACACGTGAAAATGCACTTTCCAAACTCAAATGATTATAATTCAAGAATATAGGAATATATTTTTTGGAATTTTTGCCTAAATTTGGTCTCGTTTTAAAGAAGATGCTCAGCAGATTATTCACACTCAAAGTATGAAAAAGTTATGGAAGTTTAAATTTACTGTAAATCCATTTTTATTTTTATTTTATATAAAATATATATTTTACAAAATATTTTTTACTCTAAAATTACTATAAAATCAAAGCCATATATCTAACCAGGTTGTTCCACATTTGAAGTTGACGTCACAAAAATCAGATTTTGTTTAGGCGCTGTCCCTAAAATACCCACATTCCACTGATTTTCAAGCTTTCTCCTGTAACAAATTAATACATTTCTGTCCAAATATCACTTCTATCACAGAAATATGGAACGTTGAGACCTTTCCGACAATATGTGTTTTGCCAAGATTAGAAAGGGTTTTGATTATAAAGTAGATAAAATAAATTCTGTAATATGAAACCTGACACCGCCCACTAGGGGAGGAGCCCGCTGAAGGAGTACCGCTTCCATGGTAACGCAATGTCCAATTTAAAAACGGTGAATTTTGAGTTCGTAAGCTGTCGAATGATACCTAATTTATGATGATTACTAAAATATGTGATAATAAAAAAGGCGATAAATATAAGAGCAGTTAAGGGGTTGTTAATATATATTTTCCATTTTACTCTAAAACTGTGCAAAAATCAAAGCCTAAACAAGTTTTGTTCCAAATTTGAGGTTGATATCTCAAAAAATGAGCGTTCGGTGATATTTATTTTGGGCGCAGTACCAAACGCTTCCACTAGATGAACTTCTCCATTCGTTTCCAATGTGCGAACCACACAAGTGTGACTGTTCGTTCCAGAATCATTAACCTTTCCAATCATGTCCATGATTTTTTAGTGTGTTCACACGGCAAACGCCAAAATGTTTACCAAGTTTCGTACCAATCCGATGAAGTAAAAACGAATTTAAAAATAAGGTCCGAACATCACCAGAGGGTTAAAAGAACATTTTATGAATCTAAAGAAATATAAAGAATCTTTTGTGGACTGGAAGGATGTTAAAACTATTACTGCCCATAAATAAGCTTTATTTTTAAGAAGAGATGGAAATGTTGATTCTTTCCCACTGAAGATTCTTTCTAATGTTCATTCACTGTCATCCAAAATTATTCTCTTCCAAAATTAAACACGGAAAGAAAAGTGAATTGAATCTTTTAAAAAGTTTTACCAGACTGTCAATGATAGATTATAATTCAGTAACGCTTTAGATCTCATTTGTTAATGCATTAACTAACATTCTGCTTTTACAGCAGTTATTAAGGTTAGTTAATAATAATATTCATGTTAGCTCACAGTGAATAAACTTTAAAAAAATGTATAATTGTTCATTGTTAGTTCATGTTAACTAGTATGAAACCTTATTGTGAAGTGTTACCTATAATTCCACATGAAATTAATATACAAAAATGTTTCAAAGGTTAAATTGCATAAACTTAGCCATTATGTTAGACCAACTAGAGACGTTTCCAATTCAAATGAGACCTTTTTTTTTTTTAATCTAACTGACTTCAAAAAGTTATGATAGTCTTGAAGAACAAAATGAGATGAGTATTATGAGAATTATTATAACTTTTAGGACTAGTTTAAGCCGCAGGTCACTGATGTTTTAGTTTGTTTTCTTGAAACCGCTCCCATATGAAAATAATAAAGCAATATTCAATACACTTATAATAATAATAATAATAATAGCAGATAATAATGTATTATATCGTACCTTCCTCTGCTGTGATGAGTCCAGTCAACACGAACCAGAACCAGGAGAGAGAAACAATCCAGAAAACATGATCCATCTCAAACTCCTGTCAGCTCATTAGATTCGGATCACAAAAATCACAATCTAAACTTATATAAAGCTTTCTTACAGAATCAGGCAGCTCATGAAAACTAAACAAACTAACTTCTGTCCACTTCAGACACACATATTAGGAGAAAACTTCATCAACCTAAATCCAAACTGAATCAGATCCAGATTCGGCTCAAATCGGACAGAAACACAATCCTGCGATATGCGCGCGTCCGTGTGAGTGCGCGTCCCCTATCCAGCAAGGGAAAAAACTCTAATAATCCCAGCAGTGCGTCTGTTTGAAGTCGTTTATACTCCACTCAGCGCTGCGTTTGAACCGAAAAGTCTCGTCGACAAAAACATTTAAACAACTATCCCGAGAAACTCGGAGTTTCGGTCGACGCGAACTTTCCCTCAGGACTGAGCGCGAGACGCAGAGGTGGTTGATCGCGAGGCTGCGGACTGCAGCAAGCCCCGCCCACCGCAGGGCAGGACCGGCGCTCATTGGTCCGTCCGGCTGTCTGTAGAGATGAAACATGAGCGCGCGTTTGTGAAGATTTAACAGTAATATCTGGCCAGTATTTCATTACTTTATTTAATTAAACTGATCTTATCAGATTTGTGTTCGTGTAGATGGAGGGCCAAACACGGCAGGAGTTTTAATTAATAAATAAATGTAATAATGGGGAAATAAATAAAGGAATAACTTTTTTAAATGTATTTATATTCCTAAACGTTTATTTGTTATTTAATTAATTATTTTGCAGGTTTGGGCCTCATAAGTGTGTATAAAAATTCGAAAATATGACATAAAATCGAAATTATGACAAAAAGTCATTATTATGACACAGTAGGTCATAATTTCGACACAATTTTGACTTTTTATGTCATAATTTCGACTTTTATGTTATAATTTCGACATTTATATCATACTTATGAATTATTTACAAAAAAATTTTCTTATGTGGCGGAAGCGGGCTTCCAAACGTAAAACATCGTGTATTGAGTGTTCGACAAGAAAGACTTTCTCTCTCTCTCTCTCTCTCTTTCTGCCTGTGTTTGTGTGTGTGTGTGTTTATGACTGTGTTTCTCACGCTGTGATCGGGGTGTGAATCGCCTCACGCGCTCCCGTGAGCTTTTTCACGCTCCGCGTGCTATTGTTCGCGCGCGTTAAAGCTCCATTAAAGCTCGCGCACACCGGTGAGATGAGAGACAGTACCGGAGGTGACGGTAACACGAGAAACACACACACACACACACACACACACTGGCTGCTGTGAGAAATATGATGAGCACACACTATTACACAACAATTACCATGGTAACCTTAGTTTATGCCAAAATACCATAGTTACTGTCAGAGAAATTTAAATTAAATAGAAAACACACACGGAAACTCTTCAGAGAGAGAGAGAGAATGAGCCGTTGTCTTTAATGTGTCTGTGTGTAAAGTGAGTTTCACTGGTGTGTAATGTTGTATTGTGTGAAGTGTTACTGCAGTCACTCCCTGTTTCACATACTGTCTGTCTGTTTGTGTGTGTGTGTGTGTGAAACTAAAGGACTCTTGACCATCAGAGATCATGTTACTGTGAGCAGATCACACACTCTCAGCTGATCTCAGATCAGACACAGAAACGTCACATCCTTCAGAAGTGCTACAACTAACTGAGATTACAGTTATACTCTTAAAATGAACTTAATTTAAAGGAAACCAAGATTATTTCTGACTCCACTGGCAGATATTTGTTCGTCATTTTGATGAATGTTTCCGAAAGCAAGTCTTTTCTCTTCTCCAGTGAATGTGTTTTGATGTAAGAATGTTAATTCTGGCTCTGTTTCCACTATAACAGGTTTCAGCAGATGTTGAAGGTTACAGAACTCTGTCTCTGCAGGCGTGTTCGAGCAGGAGCCGGTCAGAATCATGAATGAACGAGACGAGGACACACACACACACACACCTGTGAGGTGTTAAAGAGGCTGTAAAACATCAGGCATCTGCTGAGCTTCTGTTCCATCAGCCGAACCACAGCGATCTCCTGCAGAAACACATTCAGATCTCTGAACAAGACCAGATTCATTCCTGCACACACTCCATTCAGGACAGATCGCTGTAAAAAATAGGAAATTCATTTTGCTTTAGAAGAAAAGTTTTTGATTGAATAATTTCTGTTGTAAAAACTGATTAGTTATTTATTTTGGCGCCAATTAAACAACACCATCCTCAATTAAAACAGAAAACCCCCAATGCGTTCCGGACCCCATCCGCACGGCAACAGCACCTGATGGCCGGAGAACGCAACCATGAAATAGGTTTGAAATAGTTTTGAAACTATACCACCATCATCCCCAAACAAGGCGAATCTGCAAAAACGGCGACGGCATGTACGCAAGCA
>CM077178.1:317660-322660 GCA_039654105.1 Coreius guichenoti | reverse complement strand
ATGGAGGAGCAGGGAACGGGGAACTCGCTGCCAGCTGCCTGAAGCCGGAGGAGCCATCGCCATCCACCAGGCGTCGGAGCAAGTCCACCTCCAGCAAGTCACTCCACCTTTTATCCTTCTGATTCCGAAGCTCCTCCATGAGACTCAAGGCCTCGCTCCGTTCCCACAGCTCTCAGCCCCGCCCTGCTTACCACACACACCCATAGTGTGCAATACTCCACCAGCCTGGCCTGTCGCCCACTAACTTGGATGTGAAACGGCAGGGGTTAGTGGGCAGAACTGGAGCCTTCCACAAAGATGCCATCTCAGGAGAGAGGTCTGCCTGGGGCATCCTCACACACTCAGAAGCGGAAGACTCACAAGCTAGGGACATTTAGGACCCGGGAGAAACCGCTCGTCTAACCTGCCGAGAGCGGGATCCTCCTTCTCCACGGACTGGTCTAGTTTCATTCTGGACGAGAGTTAAGACTTCCACCAGCTCACTGTCAACGGGAGTACGGGAGGAGGTGGGCTCACTCTGATCTGGTCTCGACTCCCATCACCTCTAGGTCCTCGGAGCGTGTTTCCTGATACGGCCTGAGAAGAACGGAACTCATGACCGACTCTTTGGGATGGGAGCCAGGCGGTGGCGGTTCCAAGGTGCCGCAGCGTATCCAATCGTGGGGCTCGCAGATGGACCTTGCTCATGAGCTGGAGGCGGGCCTGGCCTTTTTTCCAGCTTCGGTCACGAGTTCTGTTCTTCTCAGGCTGGAGCTTCCTAAGTGAAAAAGCCTCACAATAGCCGCGTTTCCACTGTCAGGCCAAAAGCGGGCGTGCTAGTGCGTGCCAGGGCCAGTCGCGTTTCCACTGTCACTTCCGGGGCTTGATCAGGCCTTGTCGGGGCTTTCTCAGGGCCAACGGCCAGGGTTTTTTGGCCCGTCAAATACCTTGGTCCAAAGCGGGCCAGCTCGGGCTTGAGGAGTGGTGACGAACAAAGGCGGAGTTTATCTGAGTCTGGAGACGATGATTTCATATACCAGAGCATCAGCATTAAAGACTTTTACAATCATTTTAGCTCAAAACTCACTTTCAGACAGCAGCGAGTGTTTGAAATAACTTCTGTTTGTGATCCGATGTGGATTCTGATTGCTCTATAAGGCAGAAATAGTGATGCAAACTATTACCATAGTAAACATGGTAAATACGACCGCTTGAAGAAATCAGACATATAGGCGATCACAATTATGTATTTATTTGATCTGTCAGTGCGTCTCGTCTCTTTACACCGGACTGTCTGATATCCATATTTAGCTCCACATGTCATAAAATAAAGCTTCCTCTGTTTCTCTGACTGAAAATATAACTATTGGGACTGTCACCGTATTTTTGTTGGAAAATTTGTAGAATTGATCGTTCTTTCTAAATGTGATGTAAACACACTGTCCTGTGACTACAAATAAACAGAAACAGACGCGACTGGATAACGTGTCCTCTTTCTTTTGAGAAATAACGGTAAATACCACTTTATTTCTGTGACTAATCTCGACACAAATGAATTCGTTATGATCAATGTATCACTTTGTAAAACATCGATGCTTGGGTTTTAAATCTTTAACTAAACAACAAAAACACCAACAAATGGCCGCTTTTATCATGTTGGTTTTGCGATCTCGCTCGTTTCCAGTGATTTCTCTCTGATCAAACTTCCATGTGTTGGTGAGATGATGGGTGTGTGTGAGGTTGTTCAGAGAGGTGTGTTACGGGCGGGTGTTAGTGAAGTGCTGCGGACCTTCTGGCCCGACGGTGGAAACACAGTGTGGTTTTGGGCTCGGTGCTACAGGTCTACAGGCTACTAGAAACCTCCTGAACACTTTGTCCATCATTAACAGGTGCACACAGACAAGCGTGTCATGTCTTACTGAAGACAGCAAAGCTGATGACGTATTGTTTGGGCGCCCTTTTATAGTCCACGCCAGTGCAGGGAATGATGGGAAAACCCCTCTGGTGTGTCGATCCAGTCTTGAGAACACTCCACACCTTGCTCTTCCTCATCCTCATCCTCTCAGATTGTGTCCATCCATCGTCCGTGACGTTCACTGCACCTGTGCTCTCTGAGCGGGCTCATATTTCACACAGTTGGTTTGATCACATCATTAGAAACAAGTAGGGATGTAACGATACATCGTATATCGAGATATCGCGATTTAAAAATGCGACGATATGTAAAACAATATGATTGGCGATATAGTTAGTCTGTATTTATAATGTATAATTCACCCAAAAATGTAAATTCTGTCATCATGTACTCGCCCTCATGTCGTTTCAAACCTATACAATTTTCATTTCACTTCAAAACACAAATGAAGATGTTTTTCAAGATACCTGAGAGAAAGATTTCAGTCCCTCCATTTAAAGTCCATTCCTCTGAAACTTAAAAGATCCAGGCATCGTAAAAACAATCAATCGAGTGTCTAATCCCAATCCAAGTCTTCTGAAGAGACACGACGGCTTTATATGATGAACAGATTTACTGTAGTAGGGGAGAGTGGGGTAAGATGAGCCAGTGGGTAAGTTGACCCACCCCCTTTATCTTGGCAACTGTACAGTTTTACTGTCATGTGACCATATATTTTGGAACCACCCATCATTTCTGCCAGACTGTGAACAGGAGAAGCTCATGGGAGGAGCGGAAGGCACACATTTACTGAAAAACTGTTTTTGGCTTGTCAAAGTAACATCTGTGATGAAAATGGTGATTTAGCAATGTATAAAACCATGCAAATCATTTAGCTAAATATTAGCCTGAATTGGTAAGCTAGCTAGTTTTGTCCAAAATGGCAGCTATGATGCTGAGGGGTAAATTGAGCCAGCATTTTAACTTACCCCTCTATAAGGCACTGTAGTTGAGGTAAACTCTGAAGGATAAACTTGTATAATTTCAATGTAATGTTACACAACTGGTTTAGTTTATCATTTTCTTAAAAAAATGTTTAGTTTGAGTTTATTTGATAGAAACGATGTACAAGTACAGCAAATCCTTCTCTGATAAGACCCAGAAGATCATAATAATCATATATATCTTTACACCTGTAGTCCCTAATGACCTAACATGTTCAATATCGCAGAAAACTACCATGACAAGAACCGTCTGAATAAAATGTTTATTAGTTTCAATGACATTCATTCATTCTAATTCAGTTTTTATTTTATTTAATTTTACTCTGTTTAGTCTGTTTTTGGGAAGGTTACAACTTTAGTGTTCAACATATTGTTTCAGAAATGCAAACAATTAAAGATATTGAAATTTCATCTTCATTTGGTTGGTTTTATGTTGTTTAAATAGCTTTAAGAACAGAAATATGACTATTTGTAAAAGGAAATTTGATTATTGTTTTTAAAAGAGGTAAATTATCTTTACAATCTCACATGGGTTTGATTCAGATTCAATTAGATGATCCGTTTACACCCAGATGGTGCAACTTACCCACTGACTCGGATCAACTTACCCCTAACCAGGGGTAAATTGAGCCACAGTAACACTTTTTTATAAGAAGCCATATTTGTAGATCCCTTTGTCATAGATGCATTCTGATCATTTAAAAATGATAGAAAACATCCTGAAATTACTTTAGATACTTTCATTGTACTTCTGCCTTATTTTCTCTTATCTTGAGGACCACATGAGTAAAAAATGGCTCATCTTACCCCACTCTCCCTAAACACGGACATTCAAATGTGATGTGACGCGTGAAAACAACATGAGAGTGAGTACACGCAGAACTAACCGTTTTCAGTTTGGGAATGGTCATTTTGACACGCTTTCTTGCGATTAGAACTGTGACTGATTGCATTGATCATCTGAAGCACACACACACTCCTCAAAGTGAACGCAAACGTCATTTAAAGCGGCAGATCACATTTACTTTTAGTAGTGTGATTATTCAAAGCGTTTTAGATGGTTTATTCTTATATGTATAGTGCATTAATAGCGGGAGAGGCGGAACATAGCGAGCACCAGGAGAGTGTGTGTGTGTGTGTGTGTGTGTGTGTGTGCGGCGTGAGGACTGCATGAGGGAAAAATGAAAGTTTACAGAGTTTCAGTGACATTACTACATTAAAGGGGTCATGAACTGGCTTTTTTACGTTTTTTATACTGTTGTCTGAGGTCAACTTATGACGTCCGCGTGGTTTTTACATTCATAAACATCATAATGAATAAGTAATAGGTTATTTTCTACCCTGGTTTTGAGCCTAGCTCTTGGAATACTCGGTTTTTATGGGCGTGCCACATTGAAGACTTGGAAGTAAACGCCCACTGCTATGATTGGATAACAGTTTTGCATATTCTAATGAGCTTCGGCTCCCTTACACGTGAGGAATTGTTTTGAAAACTTCCAATGTGGAGAAACGGCAACCGGAATGATTCGCCCACAGGGCTCGCAAAATGTCTTTCAAACAAACACAATGATTTCTCTCATCCACCCACAATTAATTGGAATGTTATTTTTTATTATTTGGCCCGCCCGATCGGTGGACATAACCGCGAATCGTGCATAACACACACAAGCGCGCGTGTATTTCACTATTTAAGATATACATGTTCGAGTCTGATCACGAATCGCAGCACAATGAACCAACAACACCTCAAACACAAAGGATACTCCAGCCTGTGACAGTGTGGGAGTTATGTTTAGTTAGACACGTACATAATCAGTAGATATCAAACGTAACAATGCAATACTATCACATACAAAAAACATTTGTGTTGCATCATTCCTGTCAGATCCAGAAACCACAGCATCGTTTTTTAATCTCATTCTGTCTGCCAATCCAGTCTCTTGTTTACAAACGAATCCGGTGAAATGAAGCGAACAAATGCAATGTCTTTACCCACGTGAGCTGGATCTTCATTCAAAATAAAGTCCAACCATGCATTGCTAATATTAGAATCCGAAGGAAGCTTATGGCATGTTTATTGCTTGGAAGTTCGATCCGGTTTAGCTCCATGTAGGCCTGTGTTA
>CM077178.1:272660-312660 GCA_039654105.1 Coreius guichenoti | reverse complement strand
GAACTGAATTGAATTTGTTTCATAATTGACGAACTTTGTAACATTGACACTGTAATTGAACTGAATTGAACCAAATTGAACTGAATTGAATTTGTTTCATAATTGATGAAGTTTACAATATTGACACTGTAATTGAACTGAATTGAACCAAATTGAACTGAATTGAATTTGTTTCATAATTGATGAAGTTTACAATATTGACACTGTAATTGAACTGAATTGAACCAAATTGAACTGAATTGAATTTGTTTCATAATTGATGAAGTTTACAATATTGACACTGTAATTGAACTGAATTGAACCAAATTGAACTGAATTGAATTTGTTTTATAATTGACGAACTTTGCAGTATTGACACTATTATTGAACTGAATTGAGCCAAATTGAACTGAATTGAATTTGTTTCATAATTGACGAACTTTGCAACATTGACACTGTTATTGAACTGAATTGAACCAAACTGAACTGAATTGAATTTGTTTCATAATTTACTAACTTTGCAACATTGACACTGTAATTGAACTGAATTGAATCAAATTGAACTGAATTGAATTTGTTTTATAATTGCTGAAGTTTGCAACATTGACTGAATTGGGAAGTCTTACGCGGGACACAGGAGCCAAACTTGTCCGGGAACTCGGAGAGGAGATCGTCATTGACGCGATCCTTGCTTGGCCCAAGGATAATGACTGGACGCGCGTAGTGCACTGCAGGACAGGAAATGACATCACAGTGTTACTCACCAAATGACTGGTAGCATTTTAATGAATTATACAATAACACCACAGGACTCCCTGCTGTTTTCCACCAAAATAAAAGCTCTAGGGTTTAACATTTAAGGCCAGACACTGCCGGAAAAAGCATTGGTCTTCATTCACTGGTCAGTTTTTGAAATGGAGAAAGTGTGATGATGTCTGTTAGTTAAGTGTTTTACTCTATTCACCTTGCCTTAAAAAGCAAATAAATGTAGTCAGATATGAATATTAGTGCTGTCATTTAACTGCGGTTCTGTAAAATAAAAATATTAAGTTCACTATTTTTGTTATAAAATGCAATAGTATTAGAACGTTTTATCCCTCAAACCCCAAGACTCACCTTCAGTCTGAATCACCGTCTCATAGCTCACGATGTAATCGCTGCGTCCTGAAACACACACACACGTTTTATGTTTTGTGGGGACTCTCCATAAACGTAATGGTTTTTATACTGTACAAACTGTATATTCTACCCATCACTCTCACACACACACACACACACACACAAACACACACACACTAACCCTACCCATCACACACACACACACACACACACACACACACACACACACACACACACACTCACTCACCGCTGGTGGCGTCTCTGCCGCGAGTCTTCAGACGGGACCATTCCTTCCTCTCCACCCTACAGGAACGAACACACACACACATACACACATACATTTTTATTGAATTTATGGATTTGCTGTAAACTGAATCATTATCTATTGTACAATACTACTGTATTTTGAAAAGGCAATTTTTCAAACATTTCAACAAATCTAACATCAAGCACAGATGTGCATTCACTGAATCTGCTGTTTTCTCACTGACTCGGAAACTCAAAAATCCAGTTTCACACACACACACACACACACACACACACACACCTCCTCTTGCTGGGTATGTATCCGGTCTCCTCCAGTTCTCCGTGTGGAGACAGTTTTCCGGCCTGCCACCATTCCTCATCACTGCAGTCAAACACCTGCAGAATGTCCCCAAACCTGAAGCTCACAGCCTGAGACAGGAAGCCACAGTCTGCCGTTTTATCGTAGTCAAACAGAGCCCTGAAGACAGACAGTCAGACAGAGAGACAAGCGTTCAGATAGACAGACAGATGGTCAGACAGACAGACAGAGAGACAGACAGACAGTCAGAAAGACAGTAAAACAGGCAAATAGACAGACAGACAGTCAGATGGTCAGAGAGACAGATAGACAGATGGACAGACGGACAGACAGACAGGCGGTCAGAGAGACAGACAGTCAGAGAGAAAGACAGACAGAGAGACAGACAGGACAGAGAGACAGACAGGACAGAGAGACAGACGGACAGACAAACAGAGAGACAGAGAGACGGACAGAGAGACAGACAGAGAGACAGACGGACGGACAGACAGACAGACAGACAGACCGACCGACAGACAGAGAGACAGACGGACAGAGAGACAGAGAGACGGACAGAGAGACAGACAGACAGACAGAGAGACAGACGGACGGACAGAGAGACAGACAGACAGACAGAGAGACAGACGGACAGACAGACAGACAGACAGACAGAGAGACAGACAGACAGACGGACAGAGAGACAGACAGACAGACAGAGAGACAGACAGACGGATAGAGAGACAGACAGACAGAGAGACAGACAGACGGACAGAGAGACAAACAGACGGACAGAGAGACAGACGGACAGAGAGACAGACAGACAGACAGAGAAAGAGACAGACAGAGAGACAGACAGACAGAGAGACAGACAGACGGACAGAGAGACAGACAGAGAGACAGACAGACGGACAGAGAGACAGACAGACAGACAGACGGACAGAGAGACAGACAGACAGACAGACAGACAGAGAGACAGACAGACAGACAGAGAGACAGACAGAGAGACAGACAGACGACAGAGAGACAGACAGACGGACAGACAGACGGATAGAGAGACAGACAGACGGACAGACAGACGGACAGAGAGACAGACAGACAGACAGAGAGACAGACAGAGAGACAGACAGACAGACAGACAGAGAGACAGACAGACGGACAGAGAGACAGACAGACAGAGAGACAGACAGACAGACAGACGGACAGAGAGAGAGACAGACATACAGACAGACAGAGAGAGAGACAGACAGACAGACAGACAGACAGACAGACAGACGGACAGAGAGACAGACAGACAGACAGACAGACGGACAGAGAGACGTGTTCTTGTTTTCCAGCACAAATATCTAAACATTCTAAAATCAAAACACATTTACTGGAGAAGCAAAATGACTGAAAATATTAAGTCTTGTTTTCTAAAAAAAAAAATCTAAATTAAGTGAGTTTATGCTTAAAACAAGAACAAATATCTGCCAGTGGAGTCAGAAAGATACCAGTAATATTACTAAGATTATAAGCAAACAACTGAGCAAACAAAAAGTTAGTTTTGAGTCTGTGTGTTTCTGTCTTCAGTACCTGATGAAGAAGCTTCTCTTTCCGCTTCGTAATGACGCCGCTGCAGAAACTAAACTGCTGTTCATCAGCTGCTCACGCAGGTCATGAATCTTCGCTTCGAACCGGCTGTACTCTAAACACACACACACACGTGTCAGGCTCGCTGGGCTCTGATTGGTCAGTGCAGTTGTTTTAGTTATTTTAGCAGGTGCTGTGCGTCTCACCCTCGGGTCTGTACTGCGTGATGATGGTGACCGTCTGTCCTGCGTTCTTCAGCGCCGCCGCCGCCTGTTCATGTGTCGCGTGACGCAGATCCACACCGTTCACCTGCAACAGTAAACACTGAGTGAGTGACAGTCGTACCGCGTGACCCAGCAGACGTGTGTGTGGATCAGACGTACGCTCAGGATCTGATCTCCTTTCTTCAGCTCTCCGCTCAGATCAGCTGCTCCTCCCGCTAAGATGAAGGAGATGAAGATCCCCTCGCCATCCTCACCGCCCACGATATTAAAGCCCAAGCCGGTGGAGCCCCTGAGAATGACCACACGCCGCGGCTCCCTGATGGACACGAGCACACACTTACAGCACACCATATGATCCGTAGTCAGCATGAGCTGATTTATGTAGCCCTGCCCCTTGCCCCCTCGCTCGCTGTGTTCCATCCTCCAGTTTCCACAGCATAAAGGTAAGATCATACGGATTTATGAATGAACTGCTCGTTTTAAAATCTTCTCGGTTTACTAACATTTGTTATGACATTCGCTTCAAACATTACAATGCTCATGATAACTTTCATTAACTCTACAATAAGTAAATCCACTTCAGAGCTACTGCAAAAATGGAAGTTCAAAGACAAAATTCTACAGATGGACTATAGAAGCAATAGAAGGTGTATATGATATGTGCTGTGTGGTCACCTGGGAATGTCCTCGTCTCCCAGCAGCAGGCCTTTAGGGATGGGCGAGTAATGGCGCGGAGATGAGGGACTGAGGGCTTGTGGGTAATCAGACATGTCCATATGAGGAGGATAGGCTGCAGAAACACAGACGCCAGTGTGTTAGTGTGTGTGTATGTGTGTGTGCGAGTGTGTGTATGTGTGTGTATGCGCTCACAGCTGGTGATGTCAGGAGGGTTGTAGGCGTCTTGATGATGATGATGAAGAGTTTTGGCTACTCTCAGATACACAATCTCCCCTGTGTTTTTGAGCGCAGCTACAGCGTCTTCATGCATCACGTCCTCTAGATACATGTTATTCACCTAAACACACACACACACTTCATGACTGTAGATCATTTGATACAGCTAACCAGGATCACTGATCCATGACTGATCCATGACGGTTGCACCTCTACAGTGTTTTTACTGGTTCACTGTGAGCGAAACTGAGAGATTGACCACACTGAACCAGGGTTCCCTATCAGTCAGTCACGTTCGACATTACGTCAGAACTGACTGACGCAGTGGGATCTCGCTTGAGAGCCCAATCACCTTCGAGTGGTAACAAAACAAGCCAGTGGACATTGGCGAGTGAAACTTGTATGGCAGGCCACTCCCCGTACATACGGGTATATAGACTTGTGTACAACACACTCATTCAGCTTTTTGCTTGTGGTTGACCACTTCAGCGCTCCGCCAATCTGCTTTTGTGTGAGCTGACAAAGAGGGGAAGCAGTTCTGTATTGGAGAGACGGCGCATTCAGTGGTGTGTGTTGCATAAGAGAGCAAACTTGCACGGTTAAGTGCAGCGATCACACCCCTGGGCACTTCAACTAATAAAAGAGCAGCACGGGTGATGCTGTGTCTTTTTAAAGATTGCATTCCACCCATGTGTTTCTGGATGCCGTTGTTTCCTGGCCCCGTCTGACAGCCACAATCACTGCCTCGTAACCATGCTGAGGCAGCGTTCGTTGATGACTCATGTTCCCACTGCGAGAACATGACCATCGCAATGTTGAGATTGAGACTCTAATACCTTGAAAAAGTCCCCTCTGCTATTCTCCGTTCTGGTTTCTCCACTTCGGTTAATACTCACGGTGATCTGAGGGTTATAGTGGGAGCTCTCCTGCCAGGCCAGTCCCCACTGGCCTCTCACTCCTCTTATACATCGCAGGCTGTGGAGTTTCATGATGAGGCAGCGGGTCCTTCTCATGGGGGACCCAGCATCTCATTTGGGGATCCCATGGGGGACCGGATGTTGATAGTTGCACTGGAGGGCGGGCTTGAGTCCTCATGGGATGAAGACTCAGCAGTGCTGCCTCCTTCGGGGAGAGTAGCACAGGTCGAGTCGGACCCGTAGATGACTGCCATGCAGACAGGTTCTTTTCTTCCCGGAGGCACATGAGGTGGTCACGAAATCATGGAAGGCACCTTTTACTGCCAGAAGCCGCTTTGCTGCTTTCTCTGCCCTCACTACCCTCGACAGTGGGGCAAGCTAAGGGTTATGTGGAGATTCCTCAGGTGGAGTGTGCAATTGCGGTGCATTTATGCCCACAAAGTGCTGCCACCTGGCAGAATCGCCCGCGCCTTCCATTCGAGGCCAGTAAGTTCTCCGCCGCACATGCAGCCAAGGCTTACAGTGCTGCTGGACAGACTGCCTCCGCCTCAGTCTATCAGGCCAAATCACTAAAAGAGCTGCACGTAGGTAGTTCTGAACCAGGGTTGATGCAGGAACTGTGTATGGTGACAGACCTTGCCCTCAGGGTGACGAAATTCACTGCATGGGCCCTCGGTCAGACAATGTCCACCTTGGTGGACCAGGAACACCATCTCTGGCTGAATCTGGCTAAGTTGAAGGAAGCAGACAAGGTCCGCTTTCTCGACTCCCCCATCTCCCACTATTGAAGACTTTGCCCAGCAGTTTTCAGCAGTAAAGAAGCAGATGGAGGCGATCAAACACCAGACCACCATCCCCCTCCGGCTGCCCGTCACCGAGGGCATCCCCCTCCTGCGGCATCTACATCTGCTCCTGGGCAAAGACAGCGCCAGCCATCACCCAGGCCACAACGTTAATCTGCCCACAGGAAGGCGACACAGCCCATCTCAGCTGCCACTAAACGCTCTAAGTGGTCGGCGAAACACCATCCCTGAGACAGGTGACCCAGAAACTGAAGGAGCTGCTCTTCAGGAGACGGTGAGCGCACTGTTTCTTCCCCAGGAGGATGGCCTGGTGAAGAATCTTCAGTTGCTTTCAATAAAATACTTTTTTTCTGTTCTGTACCTACTTTCTCAATCTCTGGGTCACATGATGAGCACTTTCCTCAATCTCTGGGTCATACATGTGTATGGTCTGACAGTGAGCGACACTATGTTTCCTCACTCCCACCCCCCATTTCTTTCGCCACAGTGCAGGAGTTTGCGGTGCATGGACGCGATGCCTCCTCATGCATCTCCAGCCACTGCCTCGCAGGAACCATGGTACCAGGTAAGAGTCACATCACACTCACTGCCTCTACTACGGGACGCTATGCCTCCCTCCGGGGGTGCGTCTGTAGTTCCGCTGGTGCCACTTGCACGGCCAGGCTAGCGCTTCCCAGGCTGTCTCGTTGGCTCACTTGGACAATCAGACTCGGCTAAGTGATTCAGTTACCCCGTCCCCCCAGGTTCAGCAGCGTCCTGTTTACCTCAGTGGCAGACAAGAATGCTCCTGTCCTGCATGCCGAGATTGCAGTCCTGCTGATGAAGGACGCAATAGAGCCGGTCCCTTCAGTCGAGATGAGGTCAGGATTTTACAGCCTGTCATTCTTTGTACCCAGGAAAGGCGGTGGGTTACGGCTGATCTTGGATCTGAGTGTCTAGAATCGGGCCCATCACAAGCTTCCATTTAAGATGTTAAGGCAGAAGCGCATCCTCACGTGCGTTCACCCCCAAAATTGGATGTGCAAGGATGTGTATTTTCATGTCTCGATTCTACCTCAACAGATGTTTCTATGCTTTCATTCGAGGGTCCGGCATATCAGTACAATGTCCTCCCCTTTGGGCTGTCCCTGTCAGTCGTGGAGGCTGCAAGGGAAGTGTGAGTTCACATTCTCAACTATCTCGATGACTGGCTTATTCTGTCCCACTCTCTAGATCTTTTGTGCGAACACAGGGAACTGGTGCTCAGGCACCTCAGCAATCTGGGGCTTCGTGGCAACTGGTAGAAGTGCAAACTCTTCCCTGTGCAAAGTATCTCTTCTCTCGTTATGGAGTTGGACTCGATCAACATGACGGCGCGTCTCAGCAACGAGCACACCCAGTCGGTGCTGAACTGCCTGAATTCATTCAGGGGGAAAACAACGCTTCCACTGAAACTATTTCAGAGGCTCCTGGGGCATATGGGATCCGCAGCCACGGTCACGCCGCTTGGATTGATGCACATGAGACCGCTTTTCAGCACTGGCTACACGGCTAAGTCCTGAGGTGGGCATGGCACCGTGGCTCTGTGTATCGCTTCCAGTACAATTCCCCTCTTAGGGGGGATATGAGCGCCTTATTTGCTCTCCAGGTGAGTACCCAGTCAGGCGAACCCTGGATGGAGTTCCTCCACGCATTCTTCGGCAGTCAGACATGGTGGAGGATTCCGACGCCAGGCCCAGTACTTAAGACATATGCCCAGTCGGTCAGCCCCTGTGTACTGGGCTAGATGCTCCATATGTTGTGATTCCCTTCTGGTAATCCCATATGTGTGTTATTCCATGGTACAATTTCCCTGTTCGTAAACCCGTGTTTTTCCCTGGGCAGATTCCACTCAGCCTTGTCTCTGCATTGGTAATGGTTCCATCCCGGTCAATGCAGGACCTACCGCAGATATCTTCCATATGTAGCACAAACCTGAATGAGATGCACATGAGTTGCTTATATACCAATATGTACGGGGAGTTGCTTGCTATGCAAATCTCACTCGCCAATGTCCACTGGCTTGTTTTGTTACCACTCGAAGGTGATTGGGCTCTCAAGCGAGATCCCACTGCATCAGTCAGTTCTGACGTAACGTCTCCGTTCCCTCCTTCAGTGAACGAGGGATACATCAGTAACCAAGGCGTTACTATAGTTAACTAAAACCATAAAAAAACATTTCTGTGACTTGAAATAAAATATGAGGTGACTGAAACAAAATTATTTTATTTCATCTAGTTGCCAAGGCATCTTTTCTCATTTTTATTTAGTTTTATGTACTAAAACTTTATGCTTATACTTTATACTTAACTTTATGTACTAAAATACTAATACTAAATGTTTTTCTCTCTGATGTTTTTCAAAGATCTACATTAAGGTTTGTCTGTTGTTGACGTGCCCAAACTCACAGCGAGAATCTTGTCCCCGATCTGCAGGCGTCCATCTTTATGTGCGGCTCCGCCTTCGATGATCTTGGTGACATAGATGCTGTTGTCGCCCGGGACGTGCTGGTTCCCGACACCGCCTGCAATGCTGAAGCCCAGACCTGCGGCACAGGAGCGCAGCCAATCAGATCAGCTGAAAACCTCAGCTCCGCCCACCTGCTGCCCGTCACGCACCTTTAGGGCCTTTGATGAGTTTCAGCTCTGTGATTCTCTCTGCGGACGGTTTGTGTCGCAGCACGTAGAGCCGGACGATCGGCCCTGCCTCCTTCAGCGCCTCCACCGCAAAACTGTGAGTGACTTCGCGCACATCCACGTCATTCACGAAGAGGATGCTGTCGTTCACCCTGAAAGACACGGAGAATCTCACCGATCCTGCCAATGCACCTACACCCCAGAGATCCATCACAGCCAAAAAACATTGGTGCAGGATTTACTTTGAAAATACTTTAAAATACTTTTGCGTGTGAGTGTGTGTGAGTTTTACCTCAGTCGGCAGTCCTGTGCTGCAGCTCCTCCTGGTATGATCTTAGTTATGAAGATACTGGGATCGTCTCCTATGTGAGGGTTATCAGTCCCACCGGCTATACTGAAGCCCAGACCAGAGTTACCCTACACACACACACACACACACACACACACACTGATGTTCATGCAGAAGTGCTCTGATATGATCAAAGAGCTGAAAGCAAAAGAAGTCTCAAACCCTCTCCAGTGTGATTTCCTCATATTCAACGTCTCCGTCCATCCCGTTCATCTGAGACAGAGAGAGACAAGAGAGACATTCAACCATCAGCATCTTCATTCCCTGAGCTTCTAATGTCTGACACGTGATCTCAGAAGAGTCTCAGTGAGTCCTTCATCACAAACACTAAACTGGAGGGGGCGGGGCTTGATCTTATCCATGAGGATTGATTGGCTGGTGAAAGTGTCTCTGTATGAAACAAGAATGGCTGATGACATCAGCTGCCAAGAGGGGAAGCAACTTATTAATTTGTGACCAAAGATTATGAAGATAAAGTATGTAAAGCTGACTTGAGTTTTTATGGAGTCAGCCTCACACACACACACACACACACACACACACACAGACCCACACCAACAGCATCATCAAACCATGTTAAAGGCTCAACCACTCTTCTAAACAACCTGAGAGAGACGAGCGGGTAATTAACATCCTGCCTGTTTCAGTACCACAGTGGAGGAACTTTAATTAAAGCCATTTAACGAGTTCTGCTGCTACAGTGCTGGAGGGACAGAGAGACAGACAGACAGACAGGACAGAGAGGCAGACAGGACAGAGAGGCAGACAGGACAGAGAGACAGACAGACAGACAGGACAGAAAGACAGACAGACAGACAGGACAGAGAGGCAGACAGGACAGAGAGGCAGACAGGACAGACAGACAGGACAGACAGACAGGACAGAGAGACAGACAGGACAGAGAGACAGACAGGACAGAAGCAGACAGGACAGAGAGACAGACAGACAGACAGACAGGACAGAGAGACAGACAGACAGACAGACAGGACAGAGAGGCAGACAGGACAGAGAGGCAGACAGGACAGAGAGGCAGACAGGACAGACAGACAGACAGGACAGAGAGACAGACAGGACAGAAGCAGACAGGACAGAAGCAGACAGGACAGAGAGACAGACAGACAGAGACAGACAGGACAGAGTCAGACAGGACAGAGGCAGACAGGACAGAGGCAGACAGGACAGAGAGGCAGACAGGACAGACAGACAGGACAGAGAGGCAGACAGGACAGACAGACAGGACAGAGAGACAGACAGGACAGACAGACAGGACAGAAAGACAGACAGGACAGAGAGACAGACAGAGAGTCAGACAGGACAGAGAGAGTCAGACAGGACAGAGAGACAGAGAGAGTCAGAAAGGATAGAGAGGCAGAAAGAGAGACAGACAGGACAGAGAGACAGACAGAAAGAGAGACAGACAGGACAGAGAGACAGACAGGACAGAGAGTCAGACAGGACAGAGAGACAGACAGAGAGTCAGACAGGACAGAGAGTCAGACAGAGAGACGGACAGGACAGAGAGTCAGACAGGACAGAGAGACAGACAGAGAGTCAGACAGGACAGAGAGTCAGACAGAGAGACGGACAGGACAGAGAGTCAGACAGGACAGAGAGACAGACAGAGAGTCAGACAGGACAGAGAGTCAGACAGAGAGTCAGACAGGACAGAGAGTCAGACAGGACAGAGAGACAGACAGAGAGTCAGACAGGACAGAGAGTCAGACAGGACAGAGAGGCAGACAGGACAGAGAGGCAGAAAGAGAGACAGACAGGACAGAGAGTCAGACAGAGAGACGGACAGGACAGAGAGTCAGACAGGACAGAGAGACAGACAGAGAGTCAGACAGGACAGAGAGACAGACAGAGAGTCAGACAGGACAGAGAGAGAGTCAGACAGGACAGAGAGACAGACAGAGAGTCAGACAAGACAGAGAGACAGACAGAGAGTCAGACAGGACAGAGAGACAGACAGAGAGTCAGACAGGACAGAGAGGCAGACAGGACAGAGAGGCAGAAAGAGAGACAGACAGGACAGAGAGACAGAGAGTCAGACAGACAGGACAGAGAGTCAGACAGGACAGAGAGACAGACAGGACAGAGAGACAGACAGAGAGTCAGACAGACAGGACAGAGAGACAGACAGACAGGACAGAGAGTCAGACAGGGCAGAGAGACAGACAGGAATGAGAGACAGACAGAGAGTCAGACAGGACAGAGAGACAGACAGGACAGAGAGGCAGACAGGACAGAGAGGCAGAAAGAGAGACAGACAGGACAGAGAGACAGACAGAGAGTCAGACAGACAGGACAGAGAGACAGACAGGACAGAGAGTCAGACAGGACAGAGAGACAGACAGGACAGAGAGACAGACAGAGAGTCAGACAGACAGGACAGAGAGACAGACAGACAGGACAGAGAGTCAGACAGGACAGAGAGACAGACAGGACAGAGAGACAGACAGGACAGAGAGGCAGACAGGACAGACTGACAGACAGGACAGAGAGACAGACAGAGAGGCAGACTGGACAGAGAGGCAGACAGGACAGAGAGGCAGACAGGACAGAGAGTCAGACAAGACAGAGAGTCAGACTGGACAGAGAGGCAGACAGGACAGAGAGTCAGACAGGACAGAGAGACAGACAGGACAGAGAGACAGACAGGACAGAGAGTCAGACAGGACAGAGAGACAGACAGGACAGAGAGTCAGACAGGACAGAGAGGCAGGCAGGACAGAGAGACAGACAGAGAGGCAGACAGGACAGAGAGGCAGACAGGACAGAGAGACAGACAGGACAGAGCAGCATCTGCTGAGCCCTCTGGGAAAACACAGTTTCCTTAGGAACAATAACTAACATTCATCACAGGCCAAATGTCCATAAGCAAGAGACCACACACACACACACACACACACACACACACACACATGTTGGTGCACCAACATTATGAGGACATTCCATAGACGTAATGGTTTTTATACTGTACAAACTGTACATTCTATCCCCCTACACTACCCCTACCCCTAAACCTACCCATCACACACACACACACACACACACACACACACACACACACACAACCCCTAAACCTACCCATCACACACACACACACACACACACAGACACACTACCCCTACCCCTAAACCTACCCATCACACACACACACACACACACACACACACTACCCCTAAACCTACCCATCACACACACACACACACACACACACACACACACACACACACACACACTACCCCTAAACCTACCCATCACACACACACACACACACACACACACACACACACTACCCCTACTCATCACACACACACACACACACACACACACACACTACCCCTACCCCTAAACCTACCCATCACAGAAAACATTCTGCATTTTTACATTTTTAATAAAACATTGTTTAGTATGTTTTTTAAGCCATTTTTATTACGGGGACTCAGGAAATGTCCTCATAAACCAAATTTGTGTCCTCATAAATCACATAAACAAGCACACACACACTCACACTGACACTCTCACACACACTCCTGCATGACATCAAAGTGATTAAACCCCGCAGTTGCCATGACAACATCTTCACAGGCTGCATCACACCATCACTCTGGTCACCATGGAGACAATGCAGTCATTTTAATGCTGATAATATGGCAACTATCAACAAGACACAGAACAAGAACCATTAAAACACACAACTGACTATGGTAACCTCACACTAACATGATGGTAGTACCATGGTATAACACACACACTCACAGCTGTCTCACACACACTCAGACACTCATACACACTCACAGCTGTCTCACACACACTCACACTCATACACACTCACAGTTTTCTCACACACAAACACACACACTCACAGCTGTCTCACACACTCACAGCTGTCACACACACACACCTGTCTCACTCACACACACTCACAGCTGTCACACACACACACCTGTCTCACTCACACACACTCACAGCTGTCTCACACACACAGTTGTCTCACACAATCACCCACAGCTGTCTCTCACACACACTCATCTCACAGCCTCACACACACTCACAGCTGTCTCACACTCGTCTCACACACTCACAGCTGTCTCACACAAACACTCACTCACACACACTTATCTCACAGCCATACACACAGTCACAGCTGTCTCACACACACACACACACTCAAACTGTCTCTCTCACACACACACACACACACACTTATCGCACAGCCATACACACTTGCAAAGCTCTCTCTCTCTCACACACACAGACACACACTTACACTTATCTCACAGCCATACACACATGCAAAGCTCTCTCTCACTCACACACACACACACACACACACACACACACACACTCAAACTGTCTCACAGCCACACTCACAGCTGTCTCACACACTCACAGCTCTCTCTCTCACACACACACACACTCACAGCTGTCTCACACACACACACACACACACACACACTCACAGCTGTCTCACACACACACACACACACACTCACAGCTGTCTCACACACACTCATCTCACAGCCACACGCACACTCACAGCTGTCTCACACACACACACTTACATTTACACTTATCTCACAGCCATACACACATGCAAAGCTCTCTCTCTCTCACACACACACACACTCACAGCTGTCTCACACACACACTCATCTGACAGCCACACACACACTCACAGCTGTCTCACACACACACACACACACTCACACACACATATCTCACAGCTACACTCACAGCTGTCTCACACACACACGTATCTCACAGCTGTCTCACACACACACTTATCTCACAGCCATACACACACTCACAGCTCTCTCTCTCACACACACTCACACTCAAACTGTCTCACAGCCACACTCACTCTCACAGCTTTTTCACACACACACTCACAGCTGTCTCACACACACACACTCACAGCTATCTCATACACACACACACACACACACACACACACACACACACTCACAGCTGTCTCTCACACACTCATCTCACAGCCACACACACACTCAGAGCTGTCTCACACACACTCACCCACAGCTGTCTCTCACACACACTCACACGTATCTCACACACACTCACAGCTGTCTCACACACACACTCACCCACAGCTGTCTCTCACACACACTCATCTCACAGCCTCACACACACTCACAGCTGTCTCACACACACACTCATCTCACAGCCTCACACACACTCACAGCTGTCTCACACACACACACGCGCACGCTCTCTCACCGTCACTCTCTGTCTGTGTCTCTTGGCTTTGCGCACGTTGCTGATGAATCTTCGGCCCATCTTCTTTGCATACCAAACAGAGACGAACATGACGTCAGAACCGCGGGATTACATCACACACACATTCACACCGACTCCGAAACAAAACGAATCGATCAGAGTCCAAGAGAGAGATTTCAGAGAGAATCCACCACCCGCTGACCGGCGCTCAACCACTGAGAGATGATGATGATGATGATGATGGTGGTGAAGATGAAGATGATGATGAAGGTGATGATGACAGCAGTCCCAGTGTGTCAGTGTCGTCTCATCTTCTGCTTCATCCGGAATCACCAGAGCAAAATGAGCCGAGAGACGCACAGAAATGAGCTACAGACGCGCTCGAGGAGCTTCATCCTGAGCCGCGAGACTGTCACACACACACATTTTCTCTCCCGCTCTCTCTCTCTCTCTCTCTTTCTCTCACTCACCATGATGTAGATTAAAGAACAGAACAGAGGTGCTGTGATTTTTGAGACACTACACAAAATCAAGAAAAACCTTCAATAAAGGGTTATATCACATAACATGCTCTCTCTCTCTCTCTCTCTCTCTCTCTCCTTTTCCCTCACTGGAAAAAAACATGAAGTGATCCTGTTGCTATGGAGACCAACATCCCTTCCATCACTATGGTGATATCTGTGCTGGTGTGAGTGCAGGAGAGGGAGAGGGAGAGGGAGAGCAAGCTGTCTGTCTGTTCACCTGGAGCTCCGCCCACAGCCCTGCGTCACATGACTCCTGTGGAAACATCTGGACTAACACACCTGTGCTGACAGACATCTGACGAGCTGTTCCTGCGGTTAAAACGTCTGACTATAAGCATGAAGTTGCACAGCAACTTAAACCGACCAACTACCACCCACTGGTTGATTGACAGGCAACGTAACCAATCAGAGAAAGAATCTGATGTTTAGAGTCAGGTCCATCTCAGACACATAATGTGATCTAATGCAGTGACTACAGGAAATGACACCACAGCCAATCAGATTGGAGCTGCAGCAGCCCTTGTGCGTTTGGGAAGGGTTGGCACATGTTTTGTTCCCAAAAGCAGGTTATAAGCGACCCAAACTCAGATGCAGAGATGGAGTTCACTGAGCCGCTCTGGAAAACACTGGATCACGCGTGTAAATGAACACAGTGCCGCGCTTCACTCTGAAACATGCATCAGACTATATACACCAATCAGCCATAACATTATGACCTAATATTGTGTTGGTCCCCCTTTTTGCTGACCCGGCGAGGCATGGACTCCACTAGACCCCTGAAGGTGTGCTGTGGTATCTGGCACCAAGATGTTAGCAGCAGATCCTTTAAGTCCTATAAGTTGCGAGGTGGGGCCTCCATGGATCGGACTTGTTTGTTCAGCACATCCCACAGATGCTCGATTGGATTGAGATCTGGGGAATTTGGAGGCCAAGTCAACACCTCAAACTTGTTGTTGTGCTCCTCAAACCATTCCTGAACCATTTTTGCTTTGTGGCAGGCGCATTATCCTGCTGAAAGAGCCACAGCCACCAGGGAATACCGTTTCCATGAAAGGGTGTACATGGTCTGCAACAATGCTTAGGTAGGTGGTACGTGTCAAAGTAACATCCACATGGATGGCAGGACCCAAGGTTTCCCAGCAGAACATTGCCCAAAGCATCACACTGCCTCCGCCGGCTTGCCTTCTTCCCATAGTGCATCCTGGTGCCATGTGTTCCCCATCCACGTGATGTAAAAGAAAACGTGATTCATCAGACCAGGCCACCTTCTTCCATTGCTCCGTGGTCCAGTTCTGATGCTCACGTGCCACTGTTGGTGCTTTCGGCGGTGGACAGGGGTCAGCATGGGCACCCTGACTGGTCTGCGGCTATGCAGCCCTATACGCAACAAACTGCGATGCACTGTGTATTCTGACACCTTTCTATCAGAACCAGCATTAACTTCTTGAGCAATTTGAGCTCCAGTAGCTCGTCTGTTTGATCGGACCACACGGGCCAGCCTTCGCTCCCCACGTGCATCAATGAGCCTTGGCCGCCCATGACCCTGTCGCCGGTTCACCACTGTTCCTTCCTTGGAGCACTTTTGATAGATACTGACCACTGCAGACCGGGAACACCCCACAAGAGCTGCAGTTTTGGAGATGCTCTGACCCAGTCGTCCAGCCATCACAATTTGGCCCTTGTCAAACTCGCTCAAATCCTTACGCTTGCCCATTTTTCCTGCTTCTAACACATCAACTTTGAGGGCAAAATGTTCACTTGCTGCCTAATATATCCCACCCACTAACAGGTGCCGTGATGAAGAGATCATCAGTGTTATTCACTTCACCTGTCATAATGTTATGCCTGATTTATGTATTTATATAGTTATAAATACAGATCATGCAATGCTGTCAGAAGCTTCAGCATACATGTATAAAATAAATGTATTTAGACACATACATTGTTTTTTTTTCACAAAAGAACATGTTGGTTGATCTCTTTGCCCCGCCCTCAAACACTGTAGTTAATTTGCATAATGCCCTTATGCAATCTGGTCTTGATTGGCTGAGCCAACTGTAGTTAATTTGCATAATGTCCGCCTCTGGTCTTGATTGGCTGAACAGCGTCTCTTTGCCCCGCCCTCACACACTGTAGTTAATTTGCATAATGTCCGCCTCTGGTCTTGATTGGCTGAGCAGCGTCTCTTTGCCCCGCCCTCACACACTGTAGTTAATTTGCATAATGTCCGCCTCTGGTCTTGATTGGCTGAACAGCGTCTCTTTGCCCCGCCCTCACACACTGTAGTTAATTTGCATAATGCCTGCCTCTGCTCTTGATTGGCTGAACAGCGTCTCTTTGCCCCGCCCTCACACACTGTAGTTAATTTGCATAATGTCCGCCTCTGGTCTTGATTGGCTGAACAGCGTCTCTTTGCCCCGCCCTCACACACTGTAGTTAATTTGCATAATGCCCGCCTCTGGTCCTGATTGGCTGAACAGCGTCTCTTTGCCCCGCCCTCACACACTGTAGTTGATTTGCATAATGCCCACCTCTGGTCCTGATTGGCTGAACAGCGTCTCTTTGCCCTGCCCTCACACACTGTAGTTAATTTGCATAATGCCCGCCTCTGGTCATGATTGGCTGAACAGCGTCTCTTTGCCCCGCCCTCACACACTGTAGTTAATTTGCATAATGCCCGCCTCTGGTCGTGATTGGCTGAACAGCGTCTCTTTGCCCCGCCCTCACACACTGTAGTTGTCTCTGAGACTGGAAGAGTTTGGTTGGTGTTGTTCATGTGGAGAAGACGCTGTTTTCTGCTGAGATTGAGACGGTCAAACCCACGACATCGTTACTGTTCGTATCACTGTGTGTCAAGAGCTGAGATTCAGATATGATAATGAGCGCTTGCTTTCTGACCAATCACAGCAGAGCAGCTCTCAGAGAGGCGGGGCTTAGAGTGAATCTTCGAACGAAGCGTTTCAGACACTGAGAGAAAAGAGCTGATGCTATGATATTATGAGGATATTAAAGTGTGTTTGACCTCGGATGCATGAGAACCTGCTGTAGGAGACGCCAGAACAACATTAGGAGCTTTACAATAGCATAACAGGGCACTTTAAAAACTTGTGTGCCACCCTGAAATAGCCTATTCGCAAACGGGCTTAAAATACAATAATGAAGGAAACTTCACTGGGACTCACACTGATGTAGACGACTGGAGAATGAGCTTACCAGAGTGGAGGTGGCGTAGTACGGCGCGTGGCCACTGGGGAGCAACACTGGCTGCAACACACACAACAGCAGGACTAGTTACAGGAGAGGAAGGGTAGTTACACAACTGAGACTGACGCGAGGTCAAACACTGGACTGAAATGTGAAACATCATTCAGAGGGTTAGACTGGAGAGACGAGACACACACGAGGACAGACGGGTCTGAGAGAGAGAGAGAGACGGGTCATATTCACTCAACCTTGGTTTAACAGACATCACAGTTGACCAGCCGCAGCTGCTCATTCACTAGATCTGTTCAGTCACGGTTGAATTTCAGTTAAAGTTTTATGAATTCCATTGATTATTAACAATTCATTTAACACAATTTCTGAAAATTCATAGGTCACTAGAGGACCAATCACACCACAGCTTAACCTCTGACTGTGCAGCGACACTAACACACTCTTACCTTGGCAGGTGACATATGCATCTGGGGTGTGTAACCGTGGACACCGTCGATGGGGGCGTGGCCGGCGTCACTGAGGTGCAGCATCTCTGCGGACTTTCCTGCGGTCAGGTGGGCGGGACTGTGCTGCAGGGGTGGAGTCTCCTCGTCATGGTAACGGTACTTCTGCAGAGACCAAGGAGAGTGTTTGCGTTTAAGGTTCGTTCACACCGAGAATGATAACGAAATCTTTCTAAATGTAAAAGAATAGCGAAGTCCACACCGCAACTATAACGATAATGGCACAAAATAACGATAAAAACATTTACAGCCAATCAGAATCCATCCTGCTTTAAATAGCTCCAGCATTTAAAGTGACAGGCGACAAAACTGCAGCGCTTATATACGGTGATATATATAATATATAGTGAACGCTGATCAGATGTCACAAAACAATGACTTTCTGCATGTTATAAAACACTGACTTTGCTTTTCAAATAGTAGTAGTAGATTTTACAACTTGTTACTCACTCACTCACACACACTCACATATACACACAGACTCACTCTCACAACACACACACACTCATACACACACTCACTAGGACTGGACGATTAATCGAAACCAAAATTTAGAACCTCTAACCGACGTAATTTTCCCATGTGGGTTATTTCGGTTTTAGTCACGTGACTCCGTCCTGTCAGTCACATCAAGTGCAGTTTGCAGGCACACGGAAAGATTCAGGAGCAGTTATTTTTGTTTATATAATCTGGATGCTCAGAATTACTATGGTAATTGCATGTTTTACACAGTTTATACAAGTAAGTTAATCGTCGTTCTTATATGCGCTGCTACACACACACACAGACGGCGCGCGCAAGCCCCGAAGCCAGATCACTTTCCCTTGCGTCCTCATGAAGTTTGTCAATTAAATGCGTTTAAAGCCTTGCCAGTTTGAACATTCAAGCGATTTTACACTATTCAAGAACAACATGGCAAACATCTCCGTTCAGTGCTCGTGAGCTGTTTTCTGTGACAACACGCGTGCCCTGAAGCCCGATCACTTTCACTTGCGTCCTCACAAAACTTTGTCAATTTTATGTATTTTAAGGCCTGCCCGTTTGAACATTGAAGCGATTTTAGACCATCGGATGTGTATTATGTTAAACTAATGCCTGATATATTGTGACACGAACACTCATACAGACAATAGCTCGCACATCACGTGAAGATCAATTAATAGAGACGGTATGATAATGCTAATTCACACACACAATCACGCTCTCATTAATGCATTCAAATAAATGAAATGCAGGCCTACTGTGCTAATTTATCTGTATCTGATGTACAACAAACAGAAATCTGTAAGAAATGTTACGACCTTCCAGTATGTTTCAAGAAATGCACTTTTTCATTAGAAAAAAATATCCCACCTTTAATAGTTGAGCATATTTACAGTACAAACCTTATCAGTGAACTCTGAGGGCAAAAAAAGGAAAGCAAAAAAAAAAAAGAGCAAAATAATCGTTCATTAATCGTAATCGAGGTAAAATGTTTAATTAATCAAGATTTTGATTTTAGGTCAAATCAATCCAGCCCTAACACTCACATACACACACACAGACTCACACACACACACACACACACACACACACACACACACACACACACACACACACACACACACACACTCACACACAGACTCTCACATATACACACACACACACTCACTCACTCACTCACTCTCTCACACACACACTCACTCACTCACACACACACACTCACTCACACACACACACTCACTCACTCACGCACACACACACACACTCTCTCACTCACTCTCTCACACACTCTCTCTCACACACACACACTCACTCACTCACACACACACACACACTCTCTCACTCACTCACTCTCTCACACACTCTCTCACACACACACACACTCACTCACTCTCACACAAACACACACACACACACATTCACACTCACTCACTCACACACACACTCACACACACACACTCACTCACTCATTCTCTCACACACACACACACACACACACACACTCACTCACTCATTCTCACACACACACACACACACTCACTCACTCACTCACGCTCTCTCACACACACACACACACGGTTGTGGGATCGGCCAGACGTGGGCGACACAGAGCTGCTCAGTATTCCACTCAGCACACACTGCAGAGCTGATGATGATGATGTCATCAAACAGGGACGACACTCCAATCAGACTCTCAACACACTGCTTTCGTGCATGCTGTGTACATACAACACACACATACATACACACACACACACACACACACACACACACACAGCAGCATCAATCTGTCAATCTGTTCCACTAATAATATTATTCCTGAGAGCAGAAACACCTCAGAAAATCACCTGAATATGAATCTAAAGTTCATAACCATCATAAACTCACTCAAGTGTGTGTGTGTGTGTGTGTTTCCCACGCTCACTCTCTCTCTCTCTCTCATTCATTGCACGATGCTAGTCTGGTCGTCATGGAAACTGGCTCTGATAGCATGGTTGCATAGCAACTGACATCACCAGCAACACAGAAATAAAGATGAAAGAGAAACAAATGACGTTCTTCAGATTTATGAATGTGTGTGTGTAACTGCAGGATTTGGGCCGAACTCCGCAGCACTAAACCATCTAGTTAGTGCTGTGTTAGTTTGATTCCTGAAGAGTGAAACAGTGATGCTCTCACAAGATTCATCTGTTTGATTGAGCGACATGTTAACTTTTGACTCAGCCAATCATGTGAATTTGGGGGCGGAGCTATCTGTTTATCTGACCAATGAAGTGTGTGAATGGAGTGATCAGGAAACATGTTTCAATCAGCATTTTTGCAGTTCTTCTTAGTGACACTAATGATGCAGAAATACCCAATTCACCTTTAAAACAACACGACTGATTCATCAGCTGATCCTGATCCTAAAAAAATAAACATTCATGCACAGAGGCTATTCACCTCAAGACAAATATAAAGTTCTGTCATGAAACTCTAGACGGCACAGGCTGACAATCTGCTTGCAATCACATCATTCTCTATAGGGCACAGCTGATTGGTTCCTGCTGTATCAGTAGCCAATGAGCTCGCTGCTCACTTTTTCAGCGCTTTCCACCTTCCCCAGCTCCATAGATCTGCTATGGGCCATTCATGTACGCTATATTGTACAGCAGCAGCATGTCGTGTATGTATTGGCAGTAGAGAGTCCCGTACTTGCTCTGCAACAGCAGCAATAGCAGCAGAAGCAATAACAGCAGCAGCAATAACAGCAGCAACAGTAATAACAGCAGCAGTAGCAATAACAGCAGCAACAGCAATAACAGCAGCATCAATAGCAGCAGCAATAACAGCAGCAATAACAGCAGTAGCAATAACAGAAGCAGCAGCAATAACAGCAACAGCAGCAATAACAGCAGCAGCAATAACAGAAGCAGCAATAACAGCAGCATCAGCAATAACAACAGTAGGAGCAATAACAGCAGTAATAACAGCAGCAGCAGCAATAACAGCAGCAGCAATAACAGCAGCAGCAGCAGCAATAACAGCAGCAGCAATAACAGCAGTAGGAGCAATAACAGCAGCAGCAATAACAGCAGTAATAACAGCATCAGCAGCAGCAATAACAGCAGAAGCAGCAATAACAGCAGCAGCAATAACAGCAGCAATAACAGCAGCAATAACAGCAGTAATAACAGCAGCAGCAGCAATAACAGCAGCAGCAACAATAACAGCAGCAGCAGCAATAACAGAAGCAGCAGCAATAACAGCAGCAGCAATAACAGCAGTAATAACAGCAGCAATAACAGCAGCAATAACAGCAGCAGCAGCATTAACAGCAGCAGCAGCAATAACAGAAGCAGCAGCAATAAAAGCAACAGCAGCAATAACAGCAGCAGCAATAACAGCAGCAGCAATAACAGAAGCAGCAGCAATAACAGCAGCAGCAATAACAGCAGCATCAGCAATAACAACAGTAGGAGCAATAACAGCAGTAATAACAGCAGCAGCAGCAGCAATAACAGCAGCAGCAATAACAGCAGTAATAACAGCATCAGCAGCAGCAATAACAGCAGAAGCAGCAATAACAGCAGCAGCAATAACAGCAGCAATAACAGCAGTAATAACAGCAGCAATAACAGCAGTAATAACAGCAGCAATAACAGCAGTAATAACAGCAGTAATAACAGCAGCAGCAATAACAGCAGTAATAACAGCAGCAATAACAGCAGCAGCAGCATTAACAGAAGCAGCAACAATAACAGAAGCAGCAGCAATAACAGCAGCAGCAGCAATAACAGCAGCAGCAGCAATAACAGCAGCAGCAATAACAGCAGCAATAACAGCAGCAATAACAGCAGTAATAACAGCAGCAATAACAGCAGCAGCAGCAATAACAGCAGCAGCAACAATAACAGCAGCAGCAGCAATAACAGAAGCAGCAGCAATAACAGCAGCAGCAATAACAGCAGTAATAACAGCAGCAATAACAGCAGTAATAACAGCAGCAATAACAGCAGCAGCAGCATTAACAGCAGCAGCAGCAATAACAGAAGCAGCAGCAATAAAAGCAACAGCAGCAATAACAGCAGCAGCAATAACAGCAGCAGCAATAACAGAAGCAGCAGCAATAACAGCAGCAGCAATAACAGCAGCATCAGCAATAACAACAGTAGGAGCAATAACAGCAGTAATAACAGCAGCAGCAGCAGCAATAACAGCAGCATCAGCAATAACAACAGTAGGAGCAATAACAGCAGTAATAACAGCATCAGCAGCAGCAATAACAGCAGAAGCAGCAATAACAGCAGCAGCAATAACAGCAGCAATAACAGCAGCAATAACAGCAGTAATAACAGCAGTAATAACAGCAGCAATAACAGCAGTAATAACAGCAGCAGCAATAACAGCAGTAATAACAGCAGCAATAACAGCAGCAGCAGCATTAACAGAAGCAGCAACAATAACAGAAGCAGCAGCAATAACAGCAGCAGCAGCAATAACAGCAGCAGCAGCAATAACAGCAGCAGTTGTGCCTGGCCGTTCTGGTGCTCAGTGCTCTATATTGCCGACCAGACAGCAACAGATCAAAGAGGATTGGCCTGGGTGTGAGGGATCCAGAGTGATTTTGCCAGCCTTTCCAGGGCTCCAGCTCCAGACTGGGAGCAAATGGTGCGACTTTTTTCCTGCCGGTGCGATTACATTTTGTTAGAGATCGCACTGGTGTGATCGCAAATGTTTTTTTGAATGTTGTCATTATTTATCTCAGGGTCAGTACAGCCTTTTGATAGTGAAATTCAAGCACTTTTCAAGGGCTTTCAAGAGCTTCACACTTTTTCCAGCACTTAAAAGCTCTAAGGGTGCGTTCACACTTGGCATGTTTGGTTCGATTAAAATGAACCCTGGTGCGATTGCTCTGTTGGTGCGGTTCATCTGAACGTGTGAACGCTGTCATCCAAACCCTGGTGCGCACCAAACAAGCGGGCTGAGACCGCTGAAAAGAGCGAACTCGATTGATATATGAACGCAACACGGACCAAAGACATGTAAACGAACCAAAAACAGGAAGTTGAGACCCTAAAAAGGACAGAATGCTCACGCATATCGGTAGTCGTGATGTTGGCCATCACAGTTCAGTACAGGCGTCAGAACCGCGTCTTCTCGCAGCAGATCTTCATTTGTGTTTGTGTGTGTGACAGAGGGATTCCTGCTGCTGTTTTGACTCCTTTACACATTTGATAAGCTCTTCATGAGTTCTCAGCTGGTCAAAACACCATCATATGCAGGCTATGCACACACAACGAGTGCATTTATCCCTGCACACAGCATTGTTTTGGATGTTTAGTAAGTTCCGTCTCAAAATAGGCAATACGACCAATCAGGTTGTGAAAGTATCCCTATGCCTTTAGGTTCGGTATCTTTTGGTTCGGTGATAAAAATGCCAGTCTGAACGCTAAGCGGACCAGGACTATATGTTTTGTTTTGTTTTTTGGTCCGGACCAAATGAACCAAGCGAACCGAACTACAAGTGTGAACAAAATAAATATCCAATTTTAATGTTATTTTTAATGTGGTGATTTGTAAAACTAAAAGTTTAAAAGTGTAGGCCACTTTGTGGTAAACAAGCACTTTTATTTAAAAAAGACATGAAATGCCCACTATAACCAGTAGATGGCAGCAGAGGAGCACTTATTGACTTGTTAGACATTTCCACTCAATAAATGGAAAAAAGTAGGAAGTCACAAAGATTAAAGAAAAACGAAAACTTTTCTTCAGATTGTGACTGAATTACCAAGAAAGCAAGAGCAGAGCTCCTTTAATAATCCCTGAAGCTGTCGGTCAGTTCAGTGTGAGACTAGAGAAGAACCATGGCACATTTAATAAGAGCAGAATATTTACATTTTCACTATAAAAATTAGGTTTTTGCACATTACTGTTGTTAATAAAAAATAATTTTCACTGCTGCCACAGTGCTGTTCATAATGCTGAGTGGGAATAATGCTGGGGTGTTTCTCCTGAAGTCCACGATCATCTCTACAGTTTTGAGTGTGTTCAGTTCCAGGTTTTTATAACTCCACAGACAGGAGGTTAAAGAGCTGGCTGTCTGAAGCAGACTCGTAACTGTTCTGGATGAGGCAGATGACTGTGGTGTCATCTGCAAACTTCAGGAGCTTGACAGAGGGGTCTTTTGCAGTGCAGTCGCTGGTGTACAGGGAGAAGAGCAGTGGGGAGAGGACGCACCCCTGGGGGGCGTCAATGCTGATCGTGTGGATGCTGGATGAGATTTTTCCCAGCCTCACTAGCTGCTGTCTGTCTGTCAGGAAGCTGGAGATCCACTGACAGATGGAGGAGGGCACAGACAGCTGGGTTAATTTGGGCAGGAGGAGGTTTGGGATGAAGGCATTGAATCCTCACACACACTATATTGCCAAAAGTATTGGGACGCCCCTCCAAATCATTGAATTCAGGTGTTCAATCACTTCCATGGCCACAGGTGTATAAATCAAGCACTAGGCATGCAGACGCTTCTACAAACATTTGTGAAAGAATGGGTCGCTCTCAGGAGCTCAGTGAACTCAAGCGTGGTACCGTGATAGGTTGCCACCTGTGCAATAAGTCCATTCCTGACATTTCCTCACTACTAAATATTCCCCGCTCAACTGTTAGTGGGATTATAACAAAGTGGAAGCAATTGGGAACAACAGCAACTCAGCCACGAAGTGATAGGCCACGTAAAATCGTCAGCGCATGCTGAGGGTCACAGTGCACAGAAGTCACCAACTTTCTGCAGAGTCAATAGCTACAGACCTCCAAACTTCTGTGGCCTTCAGATGAGCTCAAGAACAGTGTGTAGAGAGCTTCATGGAATGGGTTTCCATGGCCGAGCAGCTCATCCAAGCCTTACATCATCAAGTGCAATGCAAAGCGTGGGATGCAGTGGGGTAAAGCACGCCGCCACTGGACTCTAGAGCAGTGAGACGTGTTCTCTGGAGTGACCAATCACGCTTCTCTGTCTGGCAATCCCATGGACGAGTCTGGGTTTGGCGGTTGCCAGGAGAACGGTACTTGCCTGACTGCATTGTGCCAAGTGTAAAGTTTGGTGGAGGGGGGATTATGGTGTGGGGTTGTTTTTCAGGGGTTGGGCTTGGCCCCTTAGTTCCAGTGAAAGGAACTCTTAATGCTTCAGCATACCAAGACATTTTGGACAATTTCATGCTCCCAACTTTGTGGGAACAGTTTGGGGACGGCCCCTTCCTGTTCCAACATGACTGCGCACCAGTGCACAAAGCAAGGTCCATAAAGACATGGATGAGCGAGTTTGGTGTGGAGGAACTTGACTGGCCTGCACAGAGTCCTGACCTCAACCCGATAGAACACCTTTGGGATGAATTAGAGCGGAAACTGCGAGCCAGGCCTCCTCGTCCAACATCAGTGCCTGACCTCACAAATGCGCTTCTAGAAGAATGGTCAAAAATTCCCATAAACACACTCCTAAACCTCGTGGAAAGCCTTCCCAGAAGAGTTGAAGCTGTTATAGCTGCAAAGGGTGGGCCAACTCCATATTAAACCCTACGGATTAAGAATGGGATGTCATTAAAGTTCATGTGCATGTAAAGGCAGGCATCCCAAAACTTTTGGCAATATAGTGTAAGTCCTTTGTTTGTCCAGATGTTGCAGGATATAATGCAGTCCCATGTTGACTGCATCATCCACAGACCTGTTTTCTCGATAAACAAACTGCAAGGTATCCAGCAAGGGTCCAGTAATGTCCTTCAGGTAGGCCAACACCAGTCTTTCAAATGACTTCATGATCACAGACGTTAAAGGCCCAATATACTTCAAGCGAAATCAAAGAACAAACTAATGTGGTCATTTAGAACAAAATCAGGATTCCGGAAAAGTTCTGAAGCGGCAGTGGATTCCAGAGTCCACTCCCTTCAGTTCAGTTCACTCCGGCTGGTAAACATTGGTCCGTGTTGATTACGTAATAGGTGGGTGTGCACGGAGGCTCCGCCTTCTTTCACGTCAAAATCTTTTGTGGTTCATTTCTTCTGCTGACTCCGTAGAGGGTCAGACGTCCGCTAATGAAAGCATGAACACACTGGAGAGCTGCTTAGGAAATGTATAAAACAAAGTTGTACTTCTGATGTAACGAGACACTGACACTGTTTTTCATGTTTCATACGGTAAAGCTGCTTGATTTTAAGATCTATTGTATAAAGTGCTGTATAAATAAACGTGACGCAACTTTACTAGAGTGCTGAATTGCAAACATATCCACGATGCTATAATCAGATGCTTTTCTTATGCTTTATTTAAAAAATGCTTGCTGTTTTCTCAATTTTGTTGTGTGTTTATTCTGTTATTGAGAGGAAAGCGTGCAGCACATATTCACATATTCCTCTAACTGTCGACAGAGTGGGTGGCGTCAGATTTGGCGTCGCTGGTCACGTATTTCGAACTTCATTTTACCCCTAAACGAAGAACAAAAAAGAACTTCGCTGTGAGTATATCGGGGCCTTAAGGCAACAGGTCTGTAGTCAGTTCAGTCCTGCAGTTTTGGGTTTCTTTGGGATGGGGATGATGGTGGAGCGTTTGAAGCAGGAAGGAACTTCACACAGCTCCAGTGATCTGTTGAAGATCTGTGTGAAGATCTGGTCAGCACAGTATTTCAGACAGGCTGGTGTAACACCGTCTGGGCCTAGTGATTTCCTTGTCTTCTCTTTCCGAAAGACCCAATATACATCTTCTTCACAGACCTGAAGTGCTGGAGGTGTTGATGGGTGTATGGAGAGAAGGTCAGAACAGGTGCGAGACAGGGTTTTTCAAACGTGCTATAAAACTCATTCAGGTCATCGGCCAGTTGTTGATTCGACAGTGCCGGGGGTGGTGTCTTGTAGTTAGTAACGTCTTTCAGGCCTTTCCACACTGATGCAGGGTCGTTGGCTGAAAACTGGTTTCTCGGCTTTTCAGAATAGTTCCTCTTAGCCACTCTGATCTCCTTTGTCAGTATGTATTTGGCCCGTTTAAACAAGACTCTGTCCCTGTTCCTGTAGCCATCTTCTTTGGCCTGAAGAAGTTGTCAAAGTTTTGCAGTGAACCACGTTTTGTCATTGTTGTAAGTTAAATGAGTCCTGGTAGGGATGCACATATCCTCACAGAAACTGATATATGATGTTACAGAATCCGTGAGCTCATATTTTGCAATACACTGTTTAAAGCAGCTTTACAGAAAATCATGATGTTTATAATTTCTTAATATCTTCATGCCTTATAGTTGCATTTATCAGATTAGAGCTGGACAATAACATTCTGCAACAATCACACACTTCTGAGGCTCTAATGATGTACACTAAACAGAGAGAGCTTTCTTGAAAACCAAGCCAGCATTTCATTACTACATTACTAATGTCTTGCTAGGAATTAAATAAAAACAGACGTTTATGCACAAAGTGAGCAGCAGATGCACAGGATAGTGGGATATCACAGAACGCAAAGATCTCATTGGATTCGGACTCTACATAGGGAGCTTTTCGCAGCAATCGGACGCAGCCGACATTATAACCCGTTCTCTTAAAGGGACAGTCCACCCAAAAAATTATCATTTCCAAACCTGACTGACTTTCTTCTGTGAAACAAAAAGACATTTTGAAGAGTGTTGGGAACCAAACAACAGTGGACCCCATTGACTTTCATTGTATGGAGAGGAAAAAAAACCCTAAGACATTTCTTAAAATATCTTCTTTAGTGTTCTGCAGAAGAAATAAGTCATACAGGTTTGTAATTAACTAAATGATGGCATAAGGTTCAGTTTTGGGTGAACTATCGCTTTAGAACATGAAGCTCACACTCGAGGAAATCAAACACGCCGAGCTTCTATATCTGTGAGATCTGCTCAGATCAAACTGCAGGAGCAGATCCACACGATCCAGACAGACAGAAGATCTCAGGAGCGTTTCCCATAAAGACAATGTACAACCAACATGATGCTCCTCATCACACACTGAGATCTGCTGCTCCACCTGCTGGATCGTCACGACGGCTCATTTACCAGTGAAGAACTGCTCTATAGAGAACACACCGACACATGTGAAGTCATGAGCATTGGATAAAGCTGCATGTGTCCTTCTGGAGATTCAGTTTTGGAAAATGTTCCAAAAACAACAGCAACAACTAGAGTTCTACTAATGATAATGATCTGGAGTAATTACAATCAGGGCTGGGACTTACATTAGAACTTTAGAAGTGTATGTTCGCTGGGGGCGTTCAGTTACAGCTAGTTCACACTTCACAACAAGAACAATAACTGTAGCAATTACTATATCAGCGTCCACACCAGCGGACAATATCGCTCTGTTTATTATAAGCACGCTGATACTTAACAATAACTATAATAACTATAACGATATCGCTCTGTTTATTACAAGCGTGCCGCAGTTTTGTCGTCTGTCTCTTTAAACGCTCAAGCTCTTTAAAGCAGGATGGATTGTGATTGGCTGTCAACCGTTATCAAATATCAATAAAATATCTGTGGACTCTGATATTGTTTTATTTTTAGAACAATTTTTTAAACTAACTTACACACACACACACTCACACACACACTCACTCACTCGGACACACAAACTCACACACTCTCTCACACACACACACACACACACACACACACACACACACACACACAATAACACACTCTCTAACACACTCTCTAACACACTCTCTAACACACTCTCTAACACACTCTCTAACACACTCTCTAACACACTCTCTAACACACTCTCTAACACACTCTCTAACACACACTCTCTCACACACACTCTCTCACACACACTCTCTCACACAGTCTCTCTCTCTCACACACACACACACACACACACACACAGGTGGAAATCCCCAGTAATACTAAACACACACATTAAACTGCTCACACACCTGCTTGTTCTTCAGAAAGCATAAACAGTTTGCACTGTGTGTTATATAAAGTGAGATTAGATGCTCCACACACACACACACACACACACACACACAGCTGTATAAATGAGATGAGAGCTCGAGACGACAGCGGCGCTGATCGCGGGCGCGTGCGAAGGCTGCAGTATTTAGACACATCGCGCGCACACACACACAGACAAGCACGCGGGCTGCAGCGGTCTTACCTTAGTGGTCACTATACACAGGCAGTCCATGTCAGGACTGAAGGGCGACAGACGCGCTGAATCCCCCCCACCCTCCCCTGTCTCTCCCTCCGCCTGTCGAGCCTCCTCTGCTCGCTCTCGCTCGCTCTCTCTCTCTCGCCCGTCTCACGGCTCGCGCGGGAGAGACAGACGGGTGGGGGGACGCGAACAACAGAGCGACGCGCGCGTGAAAACATGAGCGGAAACACTGAGAGAGGCGGTGGGTGACTACTGTTGCCATGGCAGCTAACTGTTGTTGCTCTGGCAACTGTAGAGCAGTTGCCATGGAGACTGAGAGAGACTGTTTGACACGCGGGGTCAAAGTTGAAACCCTATAGACTAGAAGAACTGAAGGATCTTTCATCTGCAGTCCAACAACCAGAGCGTGAAACTACAGCTGATTGCGAGCTCCAATGAAAATAAAACACTACATTTTTTCTACTTCAGAATTTCAGGTTTAAAGTCTTCATGAAAGGGAAGTTGCGCCAGTCTTTTCTCCCCTATTGTGACGTATAACCGAGTAAAAGGGCTTCTCAAACAAGAACAAATCTACAAACCCGATTCCAAAAAAGTTGGGACACTGTACAAATTGTGAATAAAAACAGAATGCAATGATGTGGAAGTTTCAAATTTCAATATTTTATTCAGAATACAACATAGGTGACATATCAAATGTTTAAACTGAGAAAATGTATCATTTTAAGGGAAAAATAAGTTGATTTTAAATTTCATGGCATCAACACATCTCAAAAAAGTTGGGACAAGGCCATGTTTACCACTGTGTGGCATCCCCTCTTCTTTTTATAACAGTCTGCAAACGTCTGGGGACTGAGGAGACAAGTTGCTCAAGTTTAGGAATAGGAATGTTGTCCCATTCTTGTCTAATACAGGCTTCTAGTTGCTCAACTGTCTCAGGTCTTCTTTGTCGCATCTTCCTCTTTATGATGCGCCAAATGTTTTCTATGGGTGAAAGATCTGGACTGCAGCCTGGCCATTTCAGCACCCGGATCCTTCTTCTACGCAGCCATGATGTTGTAATTGATGTAGTATGTGGTCTGGCATTGTCATGTTGGAAAACGCAAGGTCTTCCCTGAAAGAGACGACGTCTGGATGGGAGCATATGTTGTTCTAGAACTTGGATATACCTTTCAGCATTGATGGTGCCTTTCCAGATGTGTAAGCTGCCCATGCCACACACACTCATGCAACCCCATACCATCAGAGATGCAGGCTTCTGAACTGAGCGCTGATAACAACTTGGGTTGTCCTTGTCCTCTTTAGTCCGGATGACATGGCGTCCCAGTTTTCCAAAAAGAACTTCAAATTTTGATTCGTCTGACCACAGAACAGTTTTCCACTTTGCCACAGTCCATTTTAAATGAGCCTTGGCCCAGAGAAAACGCCTGCGCTTCTGGATCATGTTTAGATATGGCTTCTTTTTTGACCTATAGAGTTTTAGCCTATGGCACGGTGGATTGTGTTCACCGACAATGTTTTCTGGAAGTATTCCTGAGCCCATGTTGTGATTTCCATTACAGTAGCATTCCTGTATGTGATGCAGTGCCGTCTAAGGGCCCGAAGATCACGGGCATCCAGTATGGTTTTCCGGCCTTGACCCTTACACACAGAGATTGTTCCAGATTCTCTGAATCTTTGGATGATATTATGCACTGTAGATGATGATAACTTCAAACTCTTTGCAATTTTTCTCTGAGAAACTCCTTTCTGATATTGCTCCACTATTTTTCGCCACAGCATTGGGGGAATTGGTGATCCTCTGCCCATCTTGACTTCTGAGAGACACTGCCACTCTGAGAGGCTCTTTTTATACCCAATCATGTTGCCAATTGACCTAATAAGTTGCAAATTGGTCCTCCAGCTGTTCCTTATATGTACATTTAACTTTTCCGGCCTCTTATTGCTACCTGTCCCAACTTTTTTGGAATGTGTAGCTCTCATGAAATCCAAAATGAGCCAATATTTGGCATGACATTTCAAAATGTCTCACTTTCAACATTTGATATGTTATCTATATTCTATTGTGAATAAAATATAAGCTTATGAGATTTGTAAATTATTGCATTCCTTTCTTATTCACAATTTGTACAGTGTCCCAACTTTTTGGAATCGGGTTTGTAGGTTATAGTAATCATTTTAGTTATAATTTTAGTTATGGATATAATGAACATCATCAATATAGTTATTTCAGTTATGGTTATAGTTAACATTATCATTATAGTTCCCTTTAAATATGGTTCACTCGTACTGCGTCGCTAAACTCGTTTTTCTCCGATTAATGAAGATTATAGAATAACGCAGTGAACACGATGAGACTGAAGAAGCCCAGGAGCGGATCAAGCTGACTCAGCGCCGGCGACCTGCTTTCAGCTGACAGCTCGGCGCTCTGAAAGCAACAGACTGACGTGCTGTACACAAGCTGATCCAGCGATCTCCCCTGCGGCTATCTGGCGAGTCTAAAAGAGGGCGAAGGTGAAGCTCCTCCGTTCCATGGACAAGTCCGGCCCTGACCCTGCGGCATTTAGGGAGCTGCGCAGCACGACTGAATTGGCCCTGCGTGCCACGAAAGCAATAGCCCAGGCTATCGGCAGAGCAATGGCCGGAGATTCTGATGGAGATTAAGGACACAGACAAGGCTGCTTTCCTTCACTCCCCAGTGTCTCCCACCGGCCTCTTCGGCCCTGCGGTGCACTCTAGGTTTCGCCGAGCGCTTCACCGCTGCACAGAAGACGTCGCAGGCTATGCGACACTTCCTGCCCAAGCACTCCAGTTCTGCAGCTGCTTCCAGTCGCCAGAAGAATGTGCCAACTCCCACGAAGCCTACGCCTCTGACCGCTCAGCCCAAACCAGAGTCTGAGCCTCGACAGCAATCCCGCTCCGCCAAGCACTACCCCTTGCCGAAGTGCCAAAGTTCCCGGCCTAAGATAACGCTGGATCCTGCACCTCAGAAGCCTTCCTGATCCTACAGGAAGGAAGCGGAGGGGGCTAAGTCTCACTGCGGCTGGACCAACCAACAAACAGCCTTGAGTTTGCCTCCCAACCCACCGCTCAGTTCCGGGTCTTGGAAGCAATGTGTTTGTTGCAAGCATTGGGCCCGTTTATGTTCACGCTCCCATGCAACTGACTGCTGTTATAGCAAACAAAATAAAAAAACAAACATTTTCAAAAAGAGAGCTATTTTCCTCTCCCAACAGGCACAACGGGCTGTTGCTCGAATGACTTCAACCCCTGGCCACCCGGGTCGAGGCTTGGGAAGTAAAACGAGGCTACTCGCTGAAATTCGCTCGCAGACCTCCCCGCTTCAGGGGTGTGGTCACCACCTTGGTAGGGAGCAACGTGGCTCATGTCCTCCACACCAAAGTGATGAATTTAATTGCGAAAGGAGCTTTAGAAACAGTTCCTCCGGCCCACAGCGAGTCAGGCTTTTACAACTGCTACTGCTAACCATAGTTCCCAGAGTTAACACAGCTTCTCTCAGCAGCCCGTGGCCAATTTCCCTGAGGAAGGACCTCCTTTCCCAAGCAAAATGAACGATCTGGCGGGTGTTGTGGGCCCTTCACATCTGGCCCCTCGATGGGAGACGATGGACCCCCCTGCGAGGGTCCTGAACACTATTTCTGAAGCTAGAGCCCCGTCCACAAGACACCTCTACGCCCTTATATGGTGTGTCTTCTCCAAATGGTGCACAGTTAGGAGTGAAGACCTGACGTCCTATGACATTTCAGTGGTACTGTTGTTCCTTCAGGAGGCTGCTGGATAAGGGTTGCACCCCTTCCATGCTCAAAGTCTATGTGGCGGCCATAGCAGCATTCCACGCAACAACCTGGTTGTTCGTTTTCTGAAGGGGTCTAGGAGGCTAAAACCGCCCCGTCTCCTCACAGTTCCTACATGGGACCTGTCTACGGTCCTCAGGGCCCTCCCTTCGAGCCACTACACCTTGCCGAATTACGGCCCTTTCGCTAAAGGCCGCTCACCTGCTAGCCTTAGCATCGGTCAAGCGGATGGGTGACTTACAAGTGCTCTCTGTGAGTGCTTCTTGCCTTGAGTTTGGGCCTAATGACTGTAAGATCATCCTCAAACCAAGGCCCTGTTCAGGCAGTCAGAGCAGGTCTTTGTGTGTTTTGGTGGCCGCACCAAAGGGCATCCGGTCACGAAGCAAAGACTGTCCCACTGCCTAGAGTGACCCATCGGAGTTAAAGCATACTCCACCAGAAGCATGGCCTCATCCTGGGCATGGTCCAGCACTTTTTGTGCTGCGGCCGGCTGGTCCTCGCCGTCCACATTCGCCAGATTCTATAACCTGGATGTCCCTGCACTACAAGCTTGGGTCCTGTCTGTGTAAGCTGAGCATTGACCTCTACGTGAGCTCAACCCACTAGAACCCTCCATGCGGCTCCGACATGTAGTCTGAGTCCCTTGTTTTTGGGCTTATATCGCCCTATCTTAGCTTTGGCACCCTTGGGCTTGATTGGACTTGACTGTGTAGTTACACTGTGTTATTCTATAATCCACAGTAATCGGAGAAAAAGGAGTTTTCCCATTGCATCTAGCGACGCAGTACGAGTGAACCGTTATCTCAGGGAACTGAGGTTACATTAGTAACCGAGTACGTTATCATTCTAGTTATGGTTATAGTTAACATTATCATTATAGTTATCATTTTAGTTATGGTTATAGTTAACATTATCATTATAGTTTTCATTTTAGTTATGGTTATAGTTAACATTATCATTACAGTTATTTTAGTTATGGTTATAGTTAACATAATTATAGTTACCATTTTAGTTATGGTTATAGTTATTATAATTATAGTTATCATTTTAGTTATGAATATAGTTAACATTATCATTATAGTTATCATTTTAGTTATGGTTATAGTTAACATTATCATTATAGTTATCATTTTTGTTATGGTTATGGTTTTGCAAAATTTAGTTATGCAAAAATGCAGAAGTTTAATCAGTAGTTTTAACAAAAGCATTTTACATCCGTCATCCGTTGGAGTTTTGCTGACGAGTAAACGGGGAAGTGCAGGCAACACAGAGAACGAGTTCAAGACATTATAACAATACAAACTTCAGCTGTGATTCACACACACACACACACACACACTCACTCACACTCACTCACACTCACACTCACCAGTCCCGGTGTGAGCGCTCGACCTCCGGTTTGATTCTCAAACACCGTCAGCTCATAAAACTCCTGAATGTCTGCGGGAGAAACACACACTTGATATTAAACTCACAATGAAATCAAAATGGACCATTCTTGTGTTTTATGTAATATTGCAGTGTTTATTCTGAATGATTTATCATTATTGTGTTAATAATCTTCAATCAGAATAACTTCATCTCTTCTCTGATGACGGGGGCGGGGCAACCTGTCACTCACATGAGATCCACCAATAGCAAACCACAACCATCCAATCAATTCCCCACAGACACAATCAAGCCCCGCCCTACATTTGTTCTTGTTTGAGAAGCGTTTCACTCGATATACGGCACAACAGAGAAGAAAAGACCAGCGCAGTTTCCATTTCAAGTTAATGAGGATTTAGAGGATTATGGCCAGATTTATTTGACACATTTCAGCACGTTGTTTTGATTAGTTTCTGCGTGTGAATTAACAGTGTCTTGTTTGCCAGCAGGGAATCCTGGCGCTGATTGACAGCTCCATTCATCCTCAGGAACCAATCACATGCAGCTCATCTGCCAGGACACGCCTCCAGATCGGTCTAATCTGATGATGTCCCGCGTGTAAATCTCTCAATGACAGATTACACACTAAATATAGAGAGTTCACACCGGCACTCACGGCTGATTAGCTCTGTGTGTGTGTGTGTGAGAGTGTGTGTGTGAGAGTGTGTGTGTTTTACTCACCCAGTAGAGCCTGAAACAGGTCACTCTGAAAGATGTTCAAAAGTCTCTCAGCGCGACTCCTGAATCCTTCATCACCTGCTGATTGACAGGCTTCCATGGCCTGCAGCGCTCGCTCCGTATCTAACACACACACACACACACACACATAACAGTCTGTAACCGTGACCCTGAACATGACAGACACGCCAGCAACACACACACACACACACGATGTGCAGACCATCACACGCATTCACAGCTGAGAGTGTCTCACCTTCCCGTTTGAGAGGCATGTCTGCGTATCGCTCTCTGTGGTGTGTGTGTCTCCAGCTGTCATTTGATCCTCTGAACTTAAACCTCTTTAGGGCTTTGAGCCGTTGCCCCGCGGCCTGCTGGGAGATGCAGTCAAACCGGCCCATCGGAGTCAATGAACCACACGCTTCATCAAGACTGAGTGTGAGGATGATGGAGCTGAAACGGCATGGCTCTACAGCACTGATGGGTTCAGCAGCTTCTCTGTGATCATCAGATATGAGACACACTCAGAGTCATTACTCAGATCAATAATGTTCCTGATCATGTGTCTTTATAAACCGCAGCTGATCACAGCGACGAACCGGAACTCCATCAGGAGACAGACACACACTCATCAGATGATGAGACACAACAGACTGCTGTCAATCACACACACACACACACACTCTCTCTCACACAGACTCATGCTCAGACACACTCTCACACACACACACAGAAGTGTAATCAGTCTGTATAAAGTCTTCTAACAGGTTGTATAGACACGCTGGAGTAAAGGCTCATTTGGTCGTCATGGCTCTGTTTATATCATCAGTGTTTAATCTGGAGATTGATCGGCGTAATGACTCCAGTGTCTGTACAGCCGAGTGCGTCTCATATCTCATGAAGGTTTTTGTTGTGTGAAACATAAGATATTTTGAAGATTGGACCCCAGTGACTTTCATTATATGGACAAAAAACACTGAGCCATTTACCAAAATATCTTCTTTTGTGTTTGACAGTTATGGTAAGGGGCGGGACATGCGCTTGACCAATCACAACACACCACTCCAGCCGACCAATCAGAGCACAGTGTGCTTTTCAGAAGGAGGGGCTTCAGAGACAGGAACTAAACAGAGCGTTACTGACAGACTGGGAAGAGAGGAGCCGCAACAATGGAGAATATGGGGAATAATCAACATAAACAGAGCGTTACCAGGGTTTCTGCAGGACTTATGAAGGTAAATTTAAGACCTTCTTCAGACCAATTATAGAAAATTCAAGGAATAAATTGAAGGGAACGTCACGCGTCATTATGTTCTCTAATGTAAATGAGTTGTGTTAACTTTCCAACAGATCTCCGTTACTTTTTAACTAATTTTACAAAAAACAGCTTAAAGTTTGAGATGTGAAATCTTGTGAAAGTGATTTTATGATTAAAACAAGAGCAAATATCTGCCAATGTGTTCATAAACATCAACTTAATTCAAATGTTAGTAATTTTCATACCCAATGACAGATATTTGTTCTTGTTTTAAGCATAGTTTCTCAGAAAACAAGACTTCATTTCTTCACTTCTCTTCTCCAGTAAATCATGATTTAAGGATGTTTAGAGATTTGTGCTGGAAAACTAAAATCCTAGATATACAATTTTTTTCCAGTTCATGGAATTTAATTTCACAATCAAATCCCTATTAATTAATTTTTTGTTTTATAGTTTATTCTGTTTTAATTTTTCTGGGCTCTAAATTAAATTGTATTAATCAAAAAGCATGTTTAATTAATTGAAATCATGAAACAGAATTTATTACAAGTTTAACAAAAATTTACAAGTTTTAGGGCCCTATGAAATACGTTATCTTTTTTCTCAAATTCCGTCTTTTACTTTTATTCCACTTTTATGAATGGATTCTGTGGTTCCGTCCATGTTTTCTGCATCACCCTAATGTAAATGATATTGAATTTAAGACTTTCTGACCCGATTTAAGACATTCTGAAGGCCTGCGGAAACCCTGGTTACTGACAGACTGGTCCGATTCTTTTAAAAAAACAGATTCAATCACACGATCTCCTCACATACATGCATTTCTATTATAAAAGCCCCCAATAATGACGTGAAACGTGAGTGTTTTACACGTCTGAAGCAGAATAAACTCGTCTCATTTATATTGACAATAGCTTTTATTTGCTATACTTTATACTTTATGGTTCTGCTGCAACGTCAAATATGTGAAAATAATGAACACTGAGGAGCTGTTCTAGTCGAGCACAAACACAAGACTCTTCTGAAGCTTAATATAGCACTGTTTTTCCATCTCCAAATTTAACACCTCTTGAAATGATAATTATGCCTTTTCTTCTTAGAGTTATGATGACCTTAAATGTGATCAAACTGAAATCAGGCACAATCAAACAGGAGATCAGAAACACATCAGGTTTATTTGAGATGTGTGTGTTGCTCAGGAGAGTTCAGAGCGGATCCAGTGCTCACGTAAGAGTCTCAGTTCTGACGCGTATAATGGTTAAAAACAGAGCAAACAGGAAGTAGTCCAGCGCTGCCTCTGTAGGGCACAGGGAGAAACAAACCTCCGCACGACGCTACCAAACACCAAAACATGTGATCCGTCGCTCTTCCCCAAACTCACTTCCTGTTGGAGGCGGGGCCTTTATGGAACAGGTAAATCGACCTCTGAAATCCTGAGAGGGAAACCAAAGCAGAATAAAACGTCACATTGATAAAGACAGAGATACTGATTCACAACTGAAGAACGGACAGACGGACGGACGGGTGAATGGATGGACGGACGGACGGGTGAATGGACGGATGGATGGACGGGTGGGTGGACGGATGGACGGATGGACGGGTGGGTGGATGGACGGGTGGGTGGACGGATGGACGGATGGATAGACGGATGGACGGGTGAATGGACGGATGGGTGGGTGGACGGATAGACAGGTGGATGGACGGGTGGGTGGACGGACGGATGGATGAACGGACGGGTGGGTGGGTGGATGGATGGACGGGTGGGTGGACGGATAGAAGGATGGATGGATAGACGGACGGACGGGTGAATGGACGGACGGGTGGGTGGACGGATAGAAGGATGGATGGATAGACGGACGGACAGGTGAATGGACGGACGGACGGACGGGTGGATGGGTGGATGGACGGGTGAATGGACGGACAGGTGGGTGGATGGACGGATAGACGGATGGATGGATAGACGGATGGATAGACGGATGGACGGGTGAATGGACGGACAGGTGGGTGGATGGACGGGTGGATGGATGGATGGATGGGTGGATGGATGGATGGATAGACGGATGGATGGATAGACGGACGGACGGACGGACGGGTGAATGGACGGACGGACACGGATGGAAGGACAGACGGACGGACGGGTGAATGGACGGACAGGTGGGTGGATGGACGGGTGGGTGGTTGGATAGACGGATGGATGGACGGGTGGGTGGATGGACGGACGGGTGGGTGGATGGATGGATGGACGGACGGGAGGGTGGATGGACGGACGGGAAGGTGGATGGATGGATGGACGGACGGGAGGGTGGATGGACGGATGGATGGACGGACGGGTGAATGGACCGACGGACGGGTGAATGGACGGACGGATGGACAGGTGGGTGGATGGATGGACGGGTGGGTGGACGGATGGACGGGTGGGTGGATGGACGGATGGATGGACGGACGGGTGGGTGGACGGATGGACGGGTGGGTGGACGGATGGACGGGTGGGTGGACGGATGGACGGGTGGGTGGACGGATGGACGGGTGGGTGGACGGATGGACGGGTGGACGGATAGAAGGATGGATGGATAGACGGACGGACGGGTGAATGGACGGACGGACGGACGGGTGGGTGGACGGATAGAAGGATGGATGGATAGACGGACGGACAGGTGAATGGACGGACGG
>CM077178.1:252660-260160 GCA_039654105.1 Coreius guichenoti | reverse complement strand
TCAAGAGTGACGTTCAGAGAACATTCAAGAGTGACGTTCAGAGAACATTCAAAAGTGACGTTCAGAGAACATTCAAAAGTGACGTTCAGAGAACATTCAAGAGTGACGTTCAGAGAACATTCAAAAGTGACGTTCAGAGAACATTCAAGAGTGACGTTCAGAGAACATTCAAAAGTGACGTTCAGAGAACATTCAAAAGTGACGTTCAGAGAACATTCAAGAGTGACGTTCAGAGAACATTCAAAAGTGACGTTCAGAGAACATTCAAAAGTGACGTTCAGAGAACATTCAAAAGTGACGCTCAGAGAACATTCAAAAGTGACGCTCAGAGAACATTCAAGAGTGACGTTCAGTGAACATTCAAAAGTAACGCTCAGTGAAAACATTCATTTTTTTTATAGATATAGAGTAGATGCACAATTTACATTAAGTGCAAATAGTCCGCCTTGTTTACTAAACAAAATTACGGAAGACATCAGATTTTTAACAGTGGCAGTAGTGTAGGGGTTAGGCACATGGCAGGAAGTTTTGACGCAATTCAACCCGAGGTTCATTTGCGGAAAAGCATTTATTTTCAGGCCCCTCTGCTTTCAAAGAGGATTTAATGACTAGGGCTGAGAGAGGAATTTTAGTTTCGTTTTTGATTTTGAACGATAATGAAAACCTGATGCCGCATTCCTTTAAAGCGGAGCGCTGTCTCCCTTCCTACGTAATGTTCAAATCAGTCGAATCATGTAACGCAACTGTCGTAATACAGGGCTCGACCATTTCACTCGCATTTGCAACTAAAAATAGATGTGTGTGAACTGTACAATGTGTTTTGGAGCATGTGTGCGAATAAACAATCCCAGCGGATCAGTTTCTTATACTTATAGATGAATAACCTCTTGCAGAGGGAGGTTAGGGTTGGCCTCTAGGGCCGTGTCAAAACAGGTGGAGAGTTCAGTTGTGTCCTCCGTGGTCATATCAGGGCATACAGGAAGTTCAGGGGTGACCTCTGTGGTTGTATCAAGGCCGATAAAGATTACAGGGACAGGGACGATCTCTGTGGTCATGTATTAGTGGACCGAGAGTGCATGAGCAGACACCGCCACCTCGGGAGGAGTAGATCAAGTGTGAATGGCCCACACATGCAAGATGGCAGTTGCCATCACATAAACAGGGTTCCAGACTTTTTTTTTCCGACCATTTTTTCTGCCGGTGCGACCAAAATTTGAATGTTGGTTGCACTGGTGCGAATGTGAATAACTGCGATGCAGGTTGATTTAAGGTGTGCCCCTAAAGGTAGTTTAGGAGCACTGTAGTTAGGGGCTACAGTAAAAACAGTTAGTCTGGAGCCCTGAGGAAGCACAGCCGATGGTAGAAGGACCTCTGAAAGCCCCGGACTTGGGACCACTGGATTCGAAAGGTCTGGGACCACCAGACTAGAAGGCGCTGAGATGATTGAGCAGGAGACCACTGAACTTGGGTATGCTGGGCTCCAGGACGATGTTGGGACCATTGAGATGCCAGCTGTTCGTACCAACATCAGTGGTGGGTCTGTCAAACCAGAAGCCAGTCTCAAACACCTAGGGACTTACATAGTAGCTTCAGGTGCAGCGTCCATGACGGCTTGAGGCTCTGGCGCGGCGGATATGATGCTGGAGGCTCTGGTGTGGCATCAATGATGGCTGGAGGCTCTGGCTCGGTGGCTATGTCGTGAAGTGATGTGTAGCCAAGTATGGTGTCGCATACTTGGAAATTGTGTTCTGCATTTCACCCATCCAAGTGCACACACACAGCAGTGAGTTTTGAACACACACCCCGGAACAGTGGGACATTTTTTTTGCTGCGGTACCTAGGGGGGCAATTGGGGGTTAGGTGCTCAAGGGTTGTAATGAGTAATGAGAGGGGAAGAAAACGCTGTTCATTCACTTCCCCCACCTACATTTCCTGCCGGTACTGAGACTCGAACCCATGACCTTCAGGTTACAAGTCCAACTCTCTAACCATTAGGCCCCCCTAGACTTGGGACCAAAGAGTTGTGCACTGGAGTAGCGATCACCAGGCAAGTGTTGTAATTGTTGATGGTCCAAGCTTGATTCACAATGCCCCCCCAAAAATGTTTAGGGGAAGCGTCCTCTTCCACCTCCCCCACAGTGAAGGGAGAACCGCTTAACTGAAGGCCGTAGTCCAGGAACTCGCCCAGTGATCCTCGAGGACCATCACAGATCAGCGTAGATTGTAATGGGTTGTTGAGTCCATAGCAGAAGAAATCAATGAGAGTAAAGTCTGGAAGGTCAGTTACATTAGCTATGTCCAGAAAGTCCTTAATGTGGTCCTCGAGTGAGCGAGTTCCTTGGCGAAGGCGGACTAGGGTGACTATGATTCATATTGGCAAAGTCTTCTGTCACAAGCTGCTCTGACACACACGGGTTGAAGATCATTTATTAAGGGTAATCCACACTCGAAATCCAAATGACAGGCAAGGGTCAAAACCACAGGGAAGATATCCAAACAATAACAGAGTCCAAGATACAAGCAAACAGGGAAATCCAGGAAAGTCAGAACCGTAACACTGGAGACAAGAGAGAGCGCTCAGAAATGCAGTAGGCTATTATTAGTAGGCTAAATTGTTTTATTTGTATCCATTTTCTATTGTGCTTGTCCTGTTGTTTGTAATTCTCTTTTTTATGGTATTACTGACTGTTTGTTGACAGTGAAACTGCTCTGAAAGAACAGATTTTGGGGTTTTTATGAATGTACCTCACAAGGTTTTGCTCAGGGCTCCCAGAAGTCTAGGACCGGCGCTGAGCAGTTGCTGAATCACAGTAGCGTGTACCATCTTCATATGGCAGACATAGTAAGAGTATTACTGCATCATCATGTGACATTCTGTGTTGTCTCACCTCATGACCTCTGACCCTCTGACAGAGCAGACGGCCGGATGAGCCACAGATGAGTTTGCTCCTGTAGAGACCACTGATGATGAAGATGAAGAGGCGAAACAACACTGTTCATGAAGACAAAACAGAGTTCAGCAAACACACACCCATAGAGTCCATATGCCCTTCTACACAGTCTTGATGTGTTTTCTGGCTCTACTAGAGCAGGTTTTCCTGCTTGAATGTTGATTATTTCCTCATATTCTCCATTGTTGCGGCTCCTCTCTTCCCAGTCTGTCAGTAACGCTCTGTTTAGTTCCTGTCTCTATGAAGCCCCTCCTTCTCAGAAGCACACTGTGTTCTGATTGGTCGGCTGGAGCAGTGTGTTGTGATTGGGAAACGCCCCGCCCCTTACCATAACCACCAGTTTCAACACACTACTAACTCAACCAGGCCCCGCCCCTTTATTCTGCGTATGAATTATTATAATGAGGAATATTGTGACGTGTTGGTTCCCAGAAGAAACTCAAGATGGAGGCGTTTCAGGAGTTCAGAAACACTGACACTGATCGAGAGAAGAACTCAGAGCAACATCACACACTGAAGACAGATGAAGATGGAGAGAAGCAGAACAGATGCTCTTTGTTGGACCCTAACCCTAAAAAAGTATATGGAGTATTACCTGACATCAGAAACACACACACATTCATCAGTCACTGTGTTTGATGTGAGCGCTGTCAGTTTTGATTTAATGAAGTGATAATGTGTGTGTGTGTGTGTGTGTGTGTGGGTGATTGAGCAGAGCCGCTTCCTGTTGTTGCACTAGGACAGAAAGTGAGAAAGAGTACAGGACACACAATAATAAAAATAAACACACACACACCCATGTTCACTGATATGTGAGGCTAGAAAACAGGAAATATGAACAATAGACCGGCAAAGCCAAACCTGTGTGTGTGTGCGAGTATGTGTGTGTGTGTGCGACTGAGTGTGTGTGTGTATGTGCAAGTGTGTGTAACAGCATGTAACTAAGTATCTGTGCTTGTGTGAAGTTTTCACTGGATTTAAGTGTGTAAATGGTGCGGTCACACATTCAGCGCATTTACTGTCAGATTGGAGTGAGGTGAGTGTGGAATGTGTGTGTGTGTGTATGAGAGGAAGTCAGCATTGTTCCAGCAGAGAGAGAATGAGGAGGGAAACACAGATCCTGAGAAAATCCAGAGGAGTGTGAGTGAGTGTGAATCTCACATGATCCTGACGGACAGACGTGTGGTGATGATGATCTGCACAGACAGCCTGTGAGTAACACACACACTTCTTCTAAGGTTATAATTACACAACAGCCGTTAGTGAAGGAGACAATCGGAGCGAGAGATTAGAGGAGAACAGGTCAACAGATTTAACCTTCATAGAGATGGAGCGAAAAACGGTAATCTCTCAGATCAACAACAACAGCACAATGACCACCACACACACACTCTCACACACATACACTCAAACACACACATACACTCACACTCTCACACACATACCTACACTCACATTCACACACACATACACTCACACACACACTCTCTCACTATAATAGTATATTATATATATTCTAATAATATTATGTATAATATACATGTATATAATTTGTCATCACAACTCTTTTAAGCTCTCCTCTATTCTGCTACATCTCATATGAATATATATATATGTATGTGTGTGTGTGTTATTCTACGGGCCTATATATATATATATATATATATATATATATATATATATAATTAAATGTTTTAAATGTTCATATTTCCGAATAAAGTCTCATAATAAACCGCTGACAGTTTGTGCGCGTTCCCGTTAAAAGCGCACTCGCGCCCGTTCGATTCATTGTTCTCCGGTAACGGGACAAAGATGCTCTGAGAGAGAGAGAGAGAGAGAGAGAGAGGAAGCAGATACTGACCGGTGGTAAACACTGATGATGATGATGATGATGGCTTTATTCTGCTGACATCACATCAGACTGTCGGGTCACCGGCGCGCGGGTCACCGGGATGCGGGTGTGACAGTGACTTCACGCGCAGGTGAGTGTGTGTCGGTGATGAACGTGCTCTTTGTTCGCTATAGCTCGGCATATTGTCATATGTGTGCGCTCGTATGATATGATATGATATCGCTGTTCTGATCAAACACCATCACTGACCCGCTCATCTCTCTCTCGGTTCATAAATATATATAAATATTCTTCAATGTGTCATAGTAAACATCACGTTTGTCTTTTGTGGTGAAATCACATACCGGTGCCGGTTAGGCGCTCGGGCGCGCGCATCAGGAAACCGCGTTCACTGCAACAATAACAGTGCGTTATATTCCGGTCACTGACGCTTTCTCAGTCACGGGGGATCTGATTTTACATTCTTGATGTATATGGATATTCATGTACATATATTCATGTAGCAGAAGCTTTTATCGGATATGTTTTGTCACAATCGCTGTTTTACCGCATCGATATGTACAGTATTCACAGATTGACTGTAACGCTCGTCATATATAGGGGTTCGATCTCTTTTGTGCATCGCACAAAAACATCCGCCGGCTCGCGGCTGCGCGTGCCCGTGCGCGCGCGCCGACCCCGATCAGGACAATAGACCTGCAATATCACAATATCAACCAATGATTCTGTGTTTGTTCCTTCAGGAACGTTAACAGCTTTAAACAGTAGTGGATGATAATGTGCTGGTGAGATTTATTTAACCCTGAATAAAAAGAACAAAAGTGTGTGTGAGTGTGTGTGTGCGAGTGAGTGTGAGTGTAAGTGTAAGTGTGTGTGTGTGTGATGGGTAGGGTTAGGGTTAGTGTAAGGGGAGAGAATATACAGTTTGTACAGTATAAAAAACATTATAAAACATGAAATCATATATGTGTGTCTGTGTGCAGGTGTTGAGTGTGTGTGTGTGCGGACAGCATGGCTCCTCGGCCCTCGTCAGGAGAGTTATGGGGCCTTCACCTGATGCCTCCTCGGATCCTGGTGGACTGCTGTCTGCCCAACGGCATCCTGGTCAGCCTGGAGTGTCTGAGAGAGGCTCCGCTGACCAGTGTGAAGCAGCAGCTCTTCAGCGAGGCCCGGAAATACCCGCTCTACCACCTGCTGCAGGTACAGACTTCTGCTCACACACACACACACAGCCGAACGCTGCTCTCAGCTCACGCTCTGATTGGCCCACAGGAGGAGTCCTGCTACATCTTCGTGGGCGTGACGCAGGAGGCCGAGAGGGAGGAGTTCTACGATGAAACACGCCGCCTGTGTGACCTTCGACTCTTTCACCCCATTCTAAAGGTCATCGAGCCACTGGGAAACAGAGAGGAGAAAATACTCAACAGGGAGATCGGTCAGTGCTGTAACTATAACTGTAATCATAACTATAATCATAACTATAACCATAACTATATCTATAACTACACTCACCTAAAGGATTATTAGGAACACCTGCTCAATTTCTCATTAATGCAATTATCTAATCAACCAATCACATGGCAGTTGCTTCAATGCATTTAGGGGTGTGGTCCTGGTCAAGACAATCTCCTGAACTCCAAACTGAATGTCAGAATGGGAAAGAAAGGTGATTTAAGCAATTTTGAGCGTGGCAAGGTTGTTGGTGCCAGACGGGCCGGTCTGAGTATTTCACAATCTGCTCAGTTACTGGGATTTTCACGCACAACCATTTCTAGAGTTTACAAAGAATGGTGTGAAAAGGGAAAAACATCCAGTATGCGGCAGTCCTGTGGGCGAAAATGCCTTGTTGATGCTAGAGGTCAGAGGAGAATGGGCCGACTGATTCAAGCTGATAGAAGAGCAACTTTGACTGAAATAACCACTCGTTACAACCGAGGTATGCAGCAAAGCATTTGTGAAGCCACAACACGCACAACCTTGAGGCGGATGGGCTACAACAGCAGAAGACCCCACCGGGTACCACTCATCTCCACTACAAATAGGAAAAAGAGGCTACAATTTGCACGAGCTCACCAAAATTGGACAGTTGAAGACTGGAAAAATGTTGCCTGGTCTGATGAGTCTCGATTTCTGTTGAGACATTCAGATGGTCGAGTCAGAATTTGGCGTAAACAGAATGAGAACATGGATCCATCATGCCTTGTTACCACTGTGCAGGCTGGTGGTGGTGGTGTAATGGTGTGGGGGATGTTTTCTTGGCACACTTTAGGCCCCTTAGTGCCAATTGGGCATCGTTTAAATGCCACGGCCTACCTGAGCATTGTTTCTGACCATGTCCATCCCTTTATGACCACCATGTACCCATCCTCTGATGGCTACTTCCAGCAGGATAATGCACCATGTCACAAAGCTCGAATCATTTCAAATTGGTTTCTTGAACATGACAATGAGTTCACTGTACTAAAATGGCCCCCACAGTCACCAGATCTCAACCCAATAGAGCATCTTTGGGATGTGGTGGAACGGGAGCTTCGTGCCCTGGATGTGCATCCCACAAATCTCCATCAACTGCAAGATGCTATCCTATCAATATGGGCCAACATTTCTAAAGAATGCTTTCAGCACCTTGTTGAATCAATGCCACGTAGAATTAAGGCAGTTCTGAAGGCGAAAGGGGGTCAAACACAGTATTAGTAT
>CM077178.1:232660-247660 GCA_039654105.1 Coreius guichenoti | reverse complement strand
TTGAGGTCAGGACTCTGTGCAGGCCAGTCAAGTTCCTCCACACCAAACTCGCTCATCCATGTCTTTATGGACCTTGCTTTGTGCACTGGTGCGCAGTCATGTTGGAACAGGAAGGGGCCATCCCCAAACTGTTCCCACAAAGTTGGGAGCATGAAATTGTCCAAAATGTCTTGGTATGCTGAAGCATTAAGAGTTCCTTTCACTGGAACTAAGGGGCCAAGCCCAACCCCTGAAAAACCTCACCCCTGCTGGAAGAATGGGTGGGGGGGCATTTATTTCCATTGGCCAGACGCCGCCAGGCAGATGGCTATCACACGGTCAGCAGAAGAGCAATTTCCTCCTTCTCATACACACACACACACACAGAGTTCGCCTCCTCAAGTTCCTTTAAGTGTGATGAGCTTCCTCGTCTGTCACCGCTCCCCTTCCACAGTGAACACCCAGAACAAGGTAAGCACTTTACACCTTACACCACAAACACTAAGGACACAAAGTCTACCAGCGTGGTCAGCCTTGTTCTACAATGCTGTGAGAACTCTACCTCGGGCACGCCAAACATAGTTCTTTTAGTGCCACTAGTACGGAGTTTGGATGCGTGGTTAACACTCCCCAATCTGTCCTGCTGGCTTCTTAGGACAATTCTGCCTGGCTATGCGAATCAAATCGCTAGGCACCCGCCGAAGTACAGCAGCGTTCTTTTTACCTCAGTACGAGAGGAAAATTCTTCTGTCCTCTGGGCAGAGATTGCAATCCTTCTAGCAAAGGTTAGAGCCTGTCCCTCCAGCCGAGATGAAGACTTCTACTTTTACGGCCCTTACTTCATTGTACCCAAGAGGGGTGGGGGGCTCAGACCGATCATGGATCTCATTCAAGATGCTCACCCAGAGTCAAATGCTAACCTGTGTCAGATACCAGGATTGATTCGCGGCAATAGACCTGAAGGACCTGTACTTTCATGTATCGATCCTTCCTCGACACAGACTGTTTCTATGGTTCGCCTTCGAAGGGTATGCATATCAGTTCAAGTCCTCCCCTTTGGGTTGTCCCTGTCACCTCGCTTCTTACCAAAGTCGCAGAGGGTGCCCTTGTCCTATTGAGGGAAGTGGGAATTCACATCCTTAACTATCTCGACGAGCTCTAATTTTAGCTCAGTCTGGAGAGTTGTTGTGTGCACACAGGGACAAGGTCCTCAAGCACCTAGCCTGACTGGGACTTCAGGTCAGCTGGGAGAAGAGCAAGCTGTTCCACATGCAGATCATCTCTTTTCTTGTTTTGGACTCGGTCACAATGACAGCACGTCTTTCAGAATACTGTGCTCATTCAGTGTTAAATTGCTTGAACCTGTTCAAGTAAAAGACAGCAGATCCTCTTAAATATTTTCAGAGGCTCCTGGGGCATATGGCATCCTCGGCTACAGTAACGTCGCTTGGGTTGATGCATATGAGACCGCTTCAGCACTGTCTTCATGCCGCGTCCCGAGATGGGCATGGTGCTGTGGCACACACCATGTCATCACACATTCAGCCCTTTAATAGACCTTTTTTCTATGGTTGCCTAGTTGCCTTAGAACAAGTGTCTAGGTGTGTTATTATTACAACAGACAAGTCCAAAACAACGGGTGTGCAGTTTCAGGGTCCTGGACGGGCCCTCGACTGCAATGGCACATCAACTGCCTCAAGTTGTTGGTTGTGCTTCTGACCCTAAGGAGGTTTTGACCTTTGATTCAGGGCAAGCAGGTGGCTTACATCAAACACCAGGGCAGTATCCGCTCTCGATGCATGTCTCAACTTGCCCGCCATCTACTCCTCTGGAGTCAGCAGAGACTGAAGTCTCTGTGGGCCACTCACATCCCAGGCGTCCTCAATTGCACAGCAGACTCGCTTTCGCAACAGGTTACGCTCCGAGGAGAGTGGAGACTCCATCCCCAGACGGTCCAGCTGATTTGGAGATGTTTCGGCCAGGCACAGGTAGACCTGTTTGACTCCAAAGGATCCTCCCATTGTCATCTTTGGTATTCCCTGATTGAGTCCCCCCTCCTGAGCAAGTACGCATTTCCCCCAGTGATCCTCATTGCACACGTTGTGCAAAGTCAGGGAGGAACAGGTTCTGATGGTTGTGCCTCATGTCTCGGCTCCTCAGATCAAAGCTGAATGAGCAATTCCACGCTGGCCTCTTTTATACCCGGATGTCCGGGGCGTGGCCAGGCATGCAAAGTTTGCTCGCCAATTTCATTGGCCTTTTCCGAATACGTCAGAGGTGATTGGAGCTCTCAAGAGCGACCCCTAGTGTTCGAACTTTGACACAACATCTATGTTCCCTCTAGCAGTAACCAAGGGTGTTTTATGTTTTTAAAATAAGCCTCTTATGCTCACCGATGTGACGTTATAATTGATAATAATTTAGCAGTATATTAGAATCATTTCTGAAGGATCATGTGACACTGAAGACTGGAGTAATGATGCTAAAAATTCAGCTTTGATCACAGGAATAAATTACATTTTACTATATATTCACACAGAAAACAGCTGTTTATATTCCAAACTTTTGACTGCCAGTGTAAATAAAAATGCCAGTGTAAATAAAACAACTCACATCGCTTACCTCAGCAACTATATTCATATTATAACCTCCGTGATTCGTGTGCAGGAAACGCCATGCGTGGAGCTGGAGTTTCCCTGGTTTAACCAGACGGTGGTGTTTCCCGATGAGCAGCAGATCGAGGAACACGCCAACTGGAGCATCTCTCGTGAGCTGGGCTACAGCTACTGTCTGGGGCTGGTACACACACACACACTCACTCACACACATACACACACTCACACACACACACACACATACACACGTCAGAATGAATCCTGAACCCTCTCAGAACTCATGCTGAATCTCTCTGGCCAATCAGAGTAGTCGTCTGGCGTGTGACAGCACTATATCGCAGGCGGACGCCGAGCAGCTGCGAGCGCTGTGCAGTCGAGACCCGCTGTATGAGCTCTCCGAACAAGAGAAAGACTTCCTGTGGAGACATCGGTAAACACACAAACGCACAATGTTACATGTTATGTTAACACTTTACATTTAAGCGTTTGTGTGTACACTTTGTGTACATTTATGTATTCACTTTTATCCAAAGCCACCCACATTGCATTTAAGGTCATGCATTCACTGGGAATTGAACCCATAAGACAAATTAAAGTCGTCATGTAAGGGAAGTTGCGCTGGTCTTTTCTTCCCTATTGTGCCATATATCCGAGTGAAACACTTCTGGAACAAGAACAAATGTAGGGCTTGATTTTGTCTGTGGGGAATTGATTGGATGGTTGTGGTTTGCTATTGGAGGATCTCATGTGATTGACAGGTTGCCCTGCCCTCGTCATCAGAGAAGAGAAGAGATGTTATTCTGATTCAAGATTATTAAAACAATAATGTAGTGCACCCATAAATCATTTACAATAAACACTGCAATATTCCATAAAAACAAGAATTGTGACTTTAACTTGGCTGCTAAATTCACAACAACATTTGACTTCAGTGCAAAAAAGCTCCATATTTGAAGGGAAGATTAATCATGTGTTTGTTCCTCACACGATAATGAACAATGTGTTTGCGTTTCAGCCATTACTGTGTGAATATTCCGGAAAGTCTTCCCAAACTCCTGCTGTCTGTCAAATGGAACTCGCGGGACGAGGTGTCGCAGGTACGACAGAGAAGAGGATTCACACACACCTCTCTCTGTCCAGTGATTCTTCACTCATCCGTGTCTGTTTGCAGATCTACTGTCTGCTGAAGGACTGGCCGCTCATGCAGCCTGAATCCGCTCTGGAGCTGCTGGACTGCAACTTCCCGGATCCGATGGTGCGAGAGTTCGCCTTGCGCTGCCTCATCCAGGGACTCACCGACGACAAACTCAGTCAGTACCTGCTGCAGCTCGTGCAGGTGTGTGTGTCAGTCTGTTTGTGAGTGTGTGTGAGTGTGTGTGAGTGTGTGTGAGTGTGTGTGTGTGTGTGTGAGTGTGTGTGAGTGTGTGTGAGTGTGTGTGAGTGTGTGTGTGTGTGTGAGTGAGTGTGTATGTGTGTCATTGTGTTTGTGTATACCGGGCTAATATGGTCATACTTCCTGGTTCTAGTAAGAACTCGAGCTGCTGCGTTTTGGACCAGCTGGAGTTTGTTTATTAAGCGTGCAGGGCAACCACCCAGTAGAGCATTACAATAATCCAGCCTTGAGGTCATGAACGCGTGAACTATCTGTTCTGCATTTGTCATTTAGAGCATATGTCGTAATTTAGATTTATTTTTAAGATGGGAGAATGTGGTTTTACAGATGCTAGAAACGTGGCTTTCAAATGAAAGATTGGTATCAAAGAGCACACCCAGGTTCCTAACTGACGACGAGGACTTGACAGAGCAACCATCAAGTGTTAGACAGTATTCTAGGTTACTACGTGCGGAGGTTTTTGGTCCAATAATTAGAAACTCAGTTTTTTCAGAATTAAGTTGTAGGAAATTACTAGTCATCCAATTTTTTATATCAGCTATGCATTCCGTTAATCTTGTGAATTTGTACGTTTCGTCAGAGCGCGAAGAAATATAGAGCTGAGTATCGTCAGCATAACAATGAAAACTAACGGCATGCTTCCTCACGATATCTCCCAAAGGGTAGCATGTACAGGGTGAAAAGCAATGGTCCTAGTTTAGGTTCATAAAGTCATTACTGCTGTGCTGTTTGGAAACGTCTGGGGTTGAAGCTTTATTTGTCATTAATTTAGCCACTGTATCAAATAAATACCTAGGGTTGAGTTTGTTTTCTTCTTAGAGGGTCGAAAAATAAGCAGATCTATCCGTTTTTAAGGCCTTTCTGTATGCAATAATGCTTTCTTTCCACAAAATGCGAGAAACCTCTAGTTTTGCGCTCCATTTTTCTGGCTGCTGTTTTAAGGGCCTGAGTGTGCTCGTTGTACCACGGCGTTGGACTATTTTCTTTAATCTTCTTTAAGCGCAGAGGAGTAACTGTGTCTGAAGTGCTGGAAAAGAGAGAGACAATAGTTTCTATTGCAACATGCAGCAACGTGTGTGTGTGTGTGTCTTTCCACATTCCCCTTTAAGAGGTTTCATGTCTACCTTTACCCCTGATGTGTGTGTGTGTATTTCAGGTACTGAAATATGAGATGTATCTGGATAATCCATTAGCCCGGTTCCTGATCAAGAAAGCGTTGACCAATCAGAGGATTGGACATTTCTTCTTCTGGCATCTGAAGTGAGTTCAGGTGTCAATCTGTGTGAATCTCAAGAAAACACATCGGGGTCACATTTCAGCCCAAAATCAGAAGAAACGACTTCTGTCATGACACTCTTGGAGTGTTAGGCATGGTAATGGCTATGAAAATGCTGCTGCAGTTATTGATTATTGCTGTTATTACTGCTACGGCTGCAGAGCGAGTACGGGACTTTCTACTGCCATTACATAGACAACATGCTGATGTGAGCAAAAATAATTAAAATCAGATTCATGTATTAATTATATTCACTACAACATTGACCACGACGTATAAATATTTTACAATTTACATGATATATATATGTTTTTGCAATAAAGTTACAAGAATCAAATTTTTTCTGGTGTGTTTCTAGTTTTGTCTATAATAACTCTGTTATTATAGGTCTGAGATGCACAATAAGACGGTGTCGCGGCGGTTCGGGCTGCTGCTGGAGGCCTTCTGTCGCGCGTGTGGCATGTATCTGAAACACCTGAACAGACAGGTGGAGGCCATGGACAAGCTGGTGAACCTCACGGACACGCTCAAACAGGAGAAAAAGGACGAGACGCAGAAGGTGCTTATTATTGGGAAGTTTTTAGCATTTACATGTCACGAATCACCAAATGTTATTAAGGTTCGACTCGCTGAGACTCCAGATACGACTGGACATCTGAAACACACACATGACAGAAAGAGAGCGATTAAAAGTGACTAACCTGATCCAGTGATTATATCATCGCCCTCGCTCATGACTCAATACTGCTTTGATTGGTTCATGAAGCTCATGCTGCACTCTGATTGGCTGTTGCAGACACAGATGAAGTTCCTGGTGGAGCACATGTCCCGTCCAGATTACATGGAGGCGCTGCAGGGGTTTGTTTCTCCTCTGAATCCTGTTCACCAGCTGGGGAATCTCAGGTACACACACACACACACACACACACACTCACACAAACACAAACACACTCACACACATACATCTTAAACATAAGGTCCATCTGTGTGTCTCAGGTTGGAGGAGTGTCGTATCATGTCTTCAGCCAAGCGGCCGCTGTGGTTAAACTGGGAGAATCCAGATATCATGAGCGAGCTGCTCTTCACCAACAATGAGATCATCTTTAAGAACGGAGACGGTGAGCTGTGTGTTTTAGCTGTAAGCCTGTTACAGCCTCACATCTGAGTTATAATACGCTGCTGTGTGTGATGCAGATCTACGGCAAGACATGCTGACGCTGCAGATTATTAAAATCATGGAGAATATCTGGCAGAATCAGGGGCTGGACCTGCGGTGAGTCCACCAATCACAGCCCACTACTCACACACATCCACCAATCACAGCAGCATGCAGACAGCTGGGTAACTCACGTGTGTGTGTGTGTGTGTGTGTGTGTGTGTAGAATGCTGCCATACGGCTGTCTGTCGATCGGCGACTGTGTCGGCCTCATCGAGGTGGTGAAGAACTCTCACACCATCATGCAGATTCAGTGTAAAGGAGGCCTGAAGGGGGCGCTGCAGTTCAACAGCAACACACTGCACCACTGGATCAAAGAGAAGAACAAGGGAGAGGCGTAAGAAAGAAACACACACACACACACACAGGCTGAATTCTGATAGTATTTCTGCCATACAAATGTAATATGTAATACTATATGTATATATGCAATGCAAAAAATGCTAATAGAATGAATGAAGAAGACAAACTCTGAGCTGTTGCTCTGCCTGATATTCATGAACAGACTCAAACACACTCCGTCTGTCTCTCTCTCAGCTACGACAGAGCCATTGATTTATTCACGCGCTCATGCGCTGGATACTGTGTGGCCACGTTCATCCTGGGCATCGGTGACAGACACAACAGCAACATCATGGTGAAGGAGAACGGACAGGTACGCCAGCCAATCACTGAATCAGCTATAATCAGAACACTCCAGCCACTCAATAACAGTGTCATGTTAAAACATTTATCAGTTATGAAACAATTTCAGCTGTAAAGCAGCTCTACAGAAGTCATTATTCAGATCAATTCAGCTCAAGTTTTGTTCTTGTCTGATAGTGTCAGATCAATAATATTACTGGATATGAAGTGTCTTAAACCCCGATCATGTGATCGTGTTTTTCTTGCAGCTGTTCCATATCGACTTTGGTCACTTCCTGGACCACAAAAAGAAGAAATTTGGATACAAACGAGAGCGAGTTCCTTTCGTGCTCACACAAGACTTCCTCATCGTCATCAGCAAGGGTGTGCAGGAGTGCACTAAGACCAAAGAGTTTGAGAGGTCCGCACACACACACACTCATACACACACACATACACACACACACACTCACACACAGGATCGCCTGCCTGCAGTTGATTTTGATATTATCAACTGGCCAGAGTTTTGAGACCGTAATAGACGTGATGGAGTATAATGCGTTAAGAGCTCGCTCAAGTACTGGGGAGCTAAACCATTTAGTGCTTTGTAAGTAATTAGCAAGATTTTAAATTGTATACGATGTTTAATAGGAGCCAATGCAGTGTTGCCAGAACCGGGCTAATATGGTCATACTTCCTGGTTCTAGTAAGAACTCGAGCTGCTGCGTTTTGGACCAGCTGGAGGTTGTTTATTAAGCGAGCAGGGCAACCACCCAGTAGAGCATTACAATAATCTAGCCTTGAGGTCATGAACGCATGAACTAACTGTTCAGCATTTTGCATTGAAAGCATGTGCCGTAATTTAGATATATTTTTAAGATGGAAGAATGCGGTTTTACAGATGCTAGAAACGTGGCTTTCAAATGAAAGATTGGTATCAAAGAAGAGTTTTTTTAATAAGCGGTTTAATAATAGCCAGCTTACAAGTTTTCAGTACATATCCTAATGACAAAGATGAATTAATGATATTAAGAAGAGGATCTATGACCTCTGGAAGCATCTCTTTTAGTAGTTTAGTCGGTATAGGGTCGAGCATACATGTTGTTGATTTTGATGATTTAACGAGTTTAGCCAATTCTTCCTCTCCTATAGCAGTGAATGAGTGCAATTTTTCCTCAGTGACACTACAATGTCTGATGTGATACTGTAGTAGATGGTTGCATAGTTATAATTTTCTCCCTAATATTATCAATCTTGCACGTAAAGAAGTTCATAAAGGCATTACTGCTGTGCTGTTTGGAAACGTCAGAAGTTGAAGCTTTATTTCTTGTTAATTTAGCCACTGTATCAAATAAATACCTAGGGTTGTGTTTGTTTTCTTCTAAGAGAGTCGAGAAATAAGCAGATCTAGCAGTTTTTAAGGTCTTTCTGTATGCAATAACACTTTCCTTCCACGATATGTGAAAAACCTCTAGTTTTGTTTTCTTCTAGCTGCGCTCCATTTTTCAGACACATAATCATACTCTCACACACTCACTCACACTCACTGTACAGCTCATGTGTATGTAGTTTGCTGCAGTGCATGTGCTGCTCTCACTCTGTGTGTGTCTCAGGTTTCAGGAGATGTGTTATAAAGCATATTTGGCCATCCGTCAGCACGCCAGCCTCTTCATCAACCTCTTCTCTCTGCTGTTGGGTTGTGGGATGCCTGAGCTGCAGAGTTTCGATGACATCGCGTATCTGCGCAAGACGCTGGCGCTGGAGAAGAACCAGCAGGACGCGCTGGAGTACTTCACCAAACAGATGAATGATGCCCATCATGGAGGATGGACCACCAAGATGGACTGGATATTCCACACCATCAGACACATGCCCAACGAACACTGACACACACTCACACACTCACTCACTCACTCACTCACTCACTCACTCACACACACACACACACACACACACACACACACACACACACACACACACACACACACACACACACACACACACACACACACACACACACTCACTCACTCTCTAGTACTTCAGTGTGGTTAGATCTAATGGCAGTCACAAGCAACACAGAAGAAATGATATTTTCTATAAAGAAAATCAAGTCTGTTTTTGGGACCAGTGAGATTTTTTTGCCTTGTGACATTATTATTGTCATGATAATTAAACACAATTAGTCCACATTCTCATTCAAGTAATGTGACAATCTGTTATTTAAATAATATTTATATGTCATGATAGTATTTTTTTATACTGTTTTGTATTTGTATTTTTTGTTTTGTACATTGTACTGCAGTATTTATACAGTAATGGATCTCTAATGAGAATTATGGATGTTTAAATGTGCAAAAATCTGAGTGGTTCTGAAAACAGGTTTCCTTTCCTTCATGCTGAATATCATCTGTTTATTTCTGTCGTTGACTGGTTCTGTCCGATCACATGACTCAAGACAGACACAGCGACGCTTCCGTGTGAGAGTCACGTGACCTTCAACAGGACAAGCTTTTTAATGTGTCCCAACTTCCTGTTTCAACAGGAAATACGTCGGAAAAACTGTGGGCAGCTATGAAAATGAGCTGCGCTAAACGTTAACTAGAAACCACACACACACACACACACACACACCGACTGATACTGTGAGGCGCTTTAAAAAGCAACAGGAAGTTCCTCAAAAACTGTCAATCTGACACCACAAAGACTCATGGGAAACCACTACATGAGCTATTCTGAGCGGCAGAACGCCATACCTCTGGACGCCCACTGATGATGATGATGAGGCTTCAGGGTGTCTGCGCTCAGTTCAATAGAGTTTACAGTCCTCCTCAGGGTATCAAGGTCAAAGGTCAAGCTTTGATTGGCACTGCCACCTTTAAACCAAACAGCAAGAGAGGTCAGATCAAAGACACTACCCAGAATGCACTGCGGCGGACAGCTTTGATTACTCCGCTAGTCTTCCACAAGAGCTTATGCATTGCTGGACACAACAATTAGCATGTTCAAAGAAATTCTATTTTCTATCTCTTTCGATGTGACACTGTGAGACACGATGAAATTACATCAATCTGCGAGTTTACAATCAATGAATCAGAACTTTAGAGAGCAGCCGATTCTAATTCTGCGAGGTCACAATCTACCCATTCATTCATCGGTTTCACTCGCTTCGATTCTCAATCAAACAGTCAATTCAATTCGTTAAGTCATTTTATGTTCTCTGAACGTTCAAAACGTCCAGTTTTTAAATTTCTTGGTTGTGTGAACGTTACAGGAACATCCATTGTGTCATTCTTCAAACATTATGGGAACGTTACTTTATAATGTTCATAAATGTTCTAAAACAAGTAGCAACATTTAACAAACATTAGATGTAAAAACACAGCATGAACAACGTATAAATAATGTTTTTGTGCTAACGTTTTGAGAACATTAAGACGAACAAACGAACATTTTATTAACGTTACTGGAAGAACGTTTGTTCATAACTTTGAGAGAACCTTGACAGAACGTTCCCTGAAACTCAATAGCAGTTCTCAGATCTGATCACATGATCGTCTGAAAGTGAGGACTCTCATTCCTCACGGCGCAGAAAAGCCTTTCGTTGACTTCCTGTCACATGACTCGGCTGGCGAACACATGTCTGTTAGTACCACTGCTGACGATCCCAGACGTGTTTCTGTGCATGAATCATGTTTATTTCATGTGGTGTGATGGAAGTGTATTTGTGTGTTTGTGTGAGCACAGACGCACTGAACGAGCAATAACACACAGAAGCACAGACGTAGATGTAGGAGTGAAATCACTGTACTGTAATGATGATGAAAGCGGCTCTGGGTCCAGTCAGGAGTTCTGGGTGTTTGTTAGTGGATGTTTAGTGTTTTACAGTCGTTTAATAAACTTTTTTTAAATATAAAGGCTGGTTATTTCTAAGTGTGTTTAAAGGCCCTAACTCTACCGGCGTCCACACTGAAGGAGCAGAACGAGTCCACTGTGTGTTGTCAATATGAAGCACAGCTCACATTCAAACCAAGCAGCTTCCTGTTGCTCAACGTATGGAAGACTGTTTCCGCCACAGAATAAAAAAGTTAAAAAGTTAAAAAGGTTAAAAACGATATGTGCGATATAAACTCGCAATTCTGACTTTATAACTCGCAATTCTGACTTTATTTCTCGGAATTATGAGTTTATCTCACAATTCTGACTTTATTTCTTGAAAAGCTAGAGCTCCAGTAGCTCGTCTGTTTGATCGGACCACACGGGCCAGCCTTCGCTCCCCACGTGCATCAATGAGCCTTGGCCGCCCATGACCCTGTCGCCGGTTCACCACTGTTCCTTCCTTGGAGCACTTTTGATAGATACTGACCACTGCAGACCGGGAACACCCCACAAGAGCTGCAGTTTTGGAGATGCTCTGACCCAGTCGTCTAGCCATCACAATTTGGCCCTTGTCAAACTCGCTCAAATCCTTACGCTTGCCCATTTTTCCTGCTTCTAACACATCAACTTTGAGGACAAAATGTTCACTTGCTGCCTAATATATCCCACCCACTAACAGGTGCCATGATGAAGAGATCATCAGTGTTATTCACTTCACCTGTCATAAGGTTATGCCTGATCGGTGTATCTCGCAAATCTGACTTTTTTCTGGCAATTTCTGGCAATAAAGTCAGAAATGTGAGATAAAAAGTCACAATTACCTTTTTATATATATATATATATATATATATATATTTAATTCTATGGCGAAAACAAGCTTCCATAAATTCGTGTGACCAACTTGGACATGAGCGCAATCTACGTGAAGTTTTCCGTCCTCGTGCCGAGCAACGGTAAATGTGACCACACCTTAACAAACGATATCACTCTGTTTATTATAAGCGCTGCAGTTTTGTCATCTGCCGCTTTAAATGCTCGAACTCTTTAAAGCAGGATGGATTCTGATTGGCTGTCAATGTTTTTATTGTCAAAAAAAATGCTCTGAAAGTGATTCTGATGATATAATTCTTCTGTGGCGTTATTGACTGTTCTCTTAGAGTAAGAGCGATTATTAAAACTTTATCGTTAGTCCTTGTTGTGAACGGGCCTTAAAGGAATAATTCAGTCCAAAATAAATATAGCAGAACTGTATGAATCAACATGAACCGTATTTACACACACAACAGTTCACAGGAGTATTTTCCACATCGTTATAATATTCTCTGCTTTGATTGGCTGCTGTGATTGTCCGCCTGTGCTGTGATTGGCTGCTGTCAGAAGGACGCTCTCATGTGGTTGCGCGTGTTCTTCAGCTCCAGCTCCAGTTCTCGTATTCTATCGTCTCTCTGCTTGAGTTGCTCCTGCAGGTCTTGAACTTCCTCCCGCTGCCGATGCGACACCTGCGAGAGTCAAGCGCAGAGCGTTACGACCTCTGACCTGTGAGAAAACCACATGACATGAGCGCTGTTTGCGTCTGACCTCTGAGGGTTCGGTCCGGTTCAGATCGGAGCACATGTGTGAGGAGATCCAGTCGTGGCTTTGGGTGTCGTCCTCCGTCCAGTCCTGCAAGCCTGCGATGATGTCAGGAGGGTATTCTGTGTCCTGATTGGCTGGAGTCTCTGTTTCGGTCGGGCTGCTGTCGAGCGCTCCAGCTCCAGGTCTCAGAGACATCAGCAGTGGCCCTGCAGGAGGAGCAGCGTGTACATCTTCATGACACCTTTAAAGGGACAGTCCACCCAAAAACAACATTTATGTGGCCCTTCAAGTGGAGTCGGACCACATGAATGACTGAGCATTTACATTTATGCATTTAGCACACGCTTTTATCCAAACAAAAGCAATTTGTCAAAGAGCCAACAATGTTCGTAATATGATCGAGCAGTTTTGGTCCAAGTCTTCTGATGGGACATGATCGCTTTATATGATGGACAGATTTCATTTAGTCTTTTATACCATGTGTTTTTGTACTTTCTGAAACTTGATTATGTGAACGAGGGTGGGTAAATGATGACAGAATTGAACTATCATTTCAATAAGAGTCCAGTTTGACTCACCTTTATTCTGTCCCATCAGCCACTCGTCTGCGGTCATGGCTGGCTCATTGGCTGCTGTCATGGGATAAATATCCTCATGAAAACCCTCAGACTGCTGACAGAGACAAAAACATCACATTCCATCACAACCTCATTTACAGCTTGGGAAATCCCACAGACAGGCTCCTCCCACATACAGGCCCCTCCCATAAACAGGCTCCTCCCACAAACAGGCTCTTCCCACATACAGGGTCCTTCCATAAACAGGCCCCACCCACATAGAGGCTCCTCCCATATACAGGCTCATCCCATAAACAGGCTCCTCCCACATACCCATAAACAGGCTCCTCCCATAAACAGGCTCTTTCTACATACAGGCTCCTCCCACATACCCATAAACAGGCTCCTTCCATAAACAGGCTCCTCCCACATACCCATAAACAGGCCCCTCCCACAAACAGGCTCTTCCCACATACAGGCTCCTCTTATAAACAGACTCTTCCCACACACAGGCTCCTCCCACATACCCATAAACAGGCTCCTCCCATAAACAGGCTCCTCCCACACACAGGCTCCTCCCATAAACAGTCTCTTCCCACACATAGGCTCCTCCCACATACCCATAAACAGGCTCCTCCCATAAACAGGCTCCTCCCACACACAGGCTCCTCCTCGTGCAGCCACTCTTGAGAAGCTGCGCTCGAATCGCTCTTGCAGTTAAGCCGAATGTATACTTTGTTTTTTTATGCGTACACAAGTGTATGCGCACAGTCAAACACACAGCCTGGCAAAGTATACTTCTTTTGACTCGTACACGTAGACGGGCATTCGACACATGCGCAGTTTTGAGTCTCTTAATCTCTCACCACGAGTTACAACCCATGTAAATACTGCAAAAACATTAAATGCACATATTCGACCTGGGCGTACAAACCACAGTGACGTCCGTCTCAAGTCGGACAAAATTTCTAACCGGCATGCACTGCTTCAAGTCAGACGCCGATTGGTCTGCGCAGCGCTGCATGAAGTTGAACAAGCCTTCTTACTACATACTGAGTCCTCCCATCCATGGGCTCCTCCCACACACAGTCTCTTCCCACTCACTAAGTCCTCCCATCCATGGGCTCCTCCCACATACAAGCTCCTCCTACACACTGAGTCCTCCTACCCATATGCTCCTCCCACACAAGGCTCCTCCCATAAACAGGCTCCTCCCACATACACTCATCCCACATACTGAGTCCTCCCACCCATATGCTCCTCCCACACACTGAGTCCTCCTACCTATATGCTCCTCCCACACAAGGCTCCTCCCATATACACTCACCCCACATACTGAGTCCTCCTACCCATATGCTCCTCCCACACAAGGCTCCTCCCATAAACAGGCTCCTCCCACATACACTCATCCCACATACCGAGTCCTCCCACCCATATGCTCCTCCCACACACTGAGTCCTCCTACCTATATGCTCCTCCCACACAAGGCTCCTTCTATAAACAGGCTCCTCCCACATACAGGCCCCTCCCGCCCATAGCCCCTCCCACCCACAGACTCCTCCCACCGGCCCTGGTCTGAGTCGTGCTCTTACCTTCCGCGGCACACAGAAGCTGAGCGGTTCCAGCAGGTCTTTGACGGCGAGCAGCCTGTAGAATCTGAACACCTCACACACGCTGATGTTTAGGCCACGCTTGGGCATCACACCTAAACACACGAGCCAACCAATGAAAGTCCAGAGTGGAGCACAGCAGCGCTCATGTCAACATCAGTCTGTATGTGTGTGTGTGTGTGTGTGTGTGTGTGTGTGTGTGTGTGTGTGTACCCAAGCCTCTCTGAGGGGACGGAGAGCGATATTCAGACAGGAAGTGAACGTAGGGTTTCACCGCAC
>CM077178.1:190160-227660 GCA_039654105.1 Coreius guichenoti | reverse complement strand
CTGGTTTCAGAAGCGTCACTCAACTGAGACGGCCCTGCTCTCGGTTATTGAAGCTCTGAGACAGGCAAGAGGAGATTCCAAATCCTCAGTACTCATCTTGGTGGATCGGTCTGCGGCTTTTGACACAGTTAACCACCAGATCCTCCTGTCAACTCTCATGATGAAGGGCATCTCAGGAACCGCACTCCAATGGTTCAAGTCTTGCCTTGGTCTTGGGTGTCGTGGAGGGGTGAGGTGTCTAAGTCACAACATCTAGAGCTACTGGAGTGCCTCAGGGCTCAGTGCTGGGACTGCTTCTCTTCTCCATCTACATCTCATCACTAGATCTGTCATTCAGAAACATGGTTTCTCCTATCACTGCTATCATCTAGAGCTACTGGAGTACCTCAGGGCTCAGTGCTGGGACCGCTTCTCTTCTCCATCTACATCTCATCACTAGATCTGTCATTCAGAAACATGGTTTCTCCTATCACTGCTATCATCTAGAGCTACTGGAGTGCCTCAGGGCTCAGTGCTGGGACTGCGTCTCTTCTCCATCTACATGTCATCACTAGATCTGTCATTCAGAAACATGGTTTCTTCTATCACTGTTATCATCTAGAGCTACTGGAGTACCTCAGGGCTCAGTGCTGGGACCGCTTCTCTTCTCCATCTACATCTCATCACTAGATCTGTCATTCAGAAACATGGTTTCTTCTATCACTGTTATCATCTAGAGCTACTGGAGTACCTCAGGGCTCAGTGCTGGGACTGCTTCTCTTCTCCATCTACATCTCATCACTAGATCTGTCATTCAGAAACATGGTTTCTTCTATCACTGTTATCATCTAGAGCTACTGGAGTACCTCAGGGCTCAGTGCTGGGACCGCTTCTCTTCTCCATCTACATCTCATCACTAGATCTGTCATTCAGAAACATGGTTTCTTCTATCACTGTTATCATCTAGAGCTACTGGAGTACCTCAGGGCTCAGTGCTGGGACTGCTTCTCTTCTCCATCTACATCTCATCACTAGATCTGTCATTCAGAAACATGGTTTCTGCTATCACTGCTATCATCTAGAGCTACTGGAGTACCTCAGGGCTCAGTGCTGGGACCGCTTCTCTTCTCCATCTACATCTCATCACTAGATCTGTCATTCAGAAACATGGTTTCTCCTATCACTGCTATCATCTAGAGCTACTGGAGTGCCTCAGGGCTCAGTGCTGGGACTGCGTCTCTTCTCCATCTACATGTCATCACTAGATCTGTCATTCAGAAACATGGTTTCTTCTATCACTGTTATCATCTAGAGCTACTGGAGTGCCTCAGGGCTCAGTGCTGGGACTGCTTCTCTTCTCCATCTACATCTCATCACTAGATCTGTCATTCAGAAACATGGTTTCTGCTATCACTGCTATCATCTAGAGCTACTGGAGTACCTCAGGGCTCAGTGCTGGGACCGCTTCTGTTCTCCATCTACATCTCATCACTAGATCTGTCATTCAGAAACATGGTTTCTCCTATCACTGCTATCATCTAGAGCTACTGGAGTGCCTCAGGGCTCAGTGCTGGGACTGCGTCTCTTCTCCATCTACATGTCATCACTAGATCTGTCATTCAGAAACATGGTTTCTTCTATCACTGTTATCATCTAGAGCTACTGGAGTGCCTCAGGGCTCAGTGCTGGGACCGCTTCTCTTCTCCATCTACATCTCATCACTAGATCTGTCATTCAGAAACATGGTTTCTTCTATCACTGTTATCATCTAGAGCTACTGGAGTGCCTCAGGGCTCAGTGCTGGGACTGCTTCTCTTCTCCATCTACATCTCATCACTAGATCTGTCATTCAGAAACATGGTTTCTCCCATCACTGCTACACTGATGACACTCAACTCTACCTCTCATTCCAGCCAGATGATTTGACAGTGGCTGCTCACATCTCGCCCTGCCTGACAGACATTTCTTGCTGGATGAAGGACCTTCAACTCAAACTTGTGAAGACTGCTTGTGGTCTCAGCCCAACCCAACTTCTCCATTCAGCTTCTGTAGGTTCATCATCCATAACTCCATCCAGGAACCTTGGAGTTGTGATGTGTGTGTGTGTGTGCGTGTGTGTGTGTGTGCGTGTGTGTGTGTGTGTGTGTGTGTGTGCGTGAGTGAGTTAATTGACACCGACTCTGTCAACGTCCATCTGAGATTTATTTGACACTTTACAGCAGATCAACACACTTATGGAAGCAGATTTCTGCCACATAAGCAAAGAAATCATGCATGTAAATCATAATTATGACATAATTATAATTATGAGACGAAAAATCGAATTTATGACATACTAAATTGAAATTATGAGATGAAGTCAAAATTATGACAAAAAAGACAGTCATATTTTAACTTTATCTCACAATTCATTCATAATTATTATGTGATAATTTCAATTTTTTATTCCATAATTCAGATTTACCATGATTTTTCTGATGTGGCAGAAACGGCTTCCACACATTCTGACTGGAAGGAACCGAGTCATAAATAAAGGCCTCGTATGAGGAGGAATCAGTTCATGCGGAGAAACATGCACACGTGCAGCGGCGCAAGCTCGTCACGTGACCGTCAGACCGTCCAATCAGATCTCAGGTCCATCGTCCTCCAGCTCGTCAGTGATCATCTGCGTGATCTCAGTGAAGGTCGGCCGCTCGTCTGCTCTCTGTGGAAAACACACATTCAGCACTGCAAACTTTAAATCTGCAAAAACATTCTTTTTGTTTGTGCGTTTTGAAAATATGAGCACTTTCATAACACATTTGCATCGATTTCCTGCTCGTGTTTCATGAATGAGGCCCAATGATCAAAGAAAAGCCTGAATCACTACCGACACACGAACAGACGTTACCTCTATCCAGCACGTCTGCATGATACCGTAGACGTGAGGAGCCGCTTTTTTGGGCCGATAGAGCCGATGTCCCTGAGTGACCATCATCACCACCTCGTGGTTTTGATTGTGTTCAAATGGCATCTTCCCTTCCGTAAACACTTCCCACATTAACACACCTGCAGAAAACAAGCATAACAACAGCGTCAACCATCACAGCGCTCGTTTCACCTTCACAAGGCACTTAAGATTCAGCAACACTGATCTGACTGCACTGAAACTATCAAAACATGAAGTGAATTGATCTGAATAATGACTATGAATAAGACTATTGTCTTCTGTAGAGCTGCTTATAGATAGAATTGAATTAGTTTCATAATTGATTAACTTTGCAACATTGACACTGTTGTTGCACTGAATTGAATCAAACTGAACTGAATTGATTGTCTTTTTAGAGCTGCTTTACATTTGAGTTTGTCTCATATTTGATAAAGTTTGCATCATTGATTCTGTTATTGTCCTGTTGATCACTGTGAAGCTGCTGAAACCATCTGTACTGTATAAAGCGCTGTAGAAATAAATAAAGCCGGCAACAGGAGATCAGGCGCTGATCTGGACACTGACCGAAGGACCAGACGTCAGATTTACTGCTGTATTTGCAGAAGTTGAAGACTTCCGGAGGAGACCATTTGACTGGGAACTTTGCTCCGGACGAACTCCAGTACTGATCATCCAGGACGTACCTGCAGGAGAACAGACGAACGTTTGACCGGTTCTTCACTGGTTCATTCAGGAAGCAGATGATTTGAGCTGTTGCTCACATGAGGAGCTGAAGCACGTTTGTGAGGGGTTTAGAGAAGAGAGCGTTTGCTGGCTGTGTATTCATGGAAACCTTCCAAATCGTGTGTGTTTGGATATATTTAGGCTTTATCAAAGAATTGCTCCGTATTTTCCATTCATTTCCTATGGTGGACATTTTGACCAAGAAAGTCACGAGTTAATATTTTTGAACCATTTAGTCATTTCTAATCATGTCCAGTTTTTGTTAGTGTTCATTTAGCCAGTGGCACAAAAGTTTCCAGTGTGTGTTTTTTTTCAGTCTAAAACGATTGAAGGCACTATGATTTTATGGTCTGTTCAGATACCTGGTCATCCCGAAGTCCGAGACCTTCACCACCAGCGAGCTGTTCACCAGACAGTTCCTGGCCGCCTGACGGACACCAGAGCCGCCAAACAACCACGTCAAAGAGACAGTAAAGACATTTATAATGTTACAAAACATTCTCTCAAATAAATGCTGTTCTTCTGAACTGTCTATTCAAAGAATTCTGAAATATAAAATGTATGACAGTTTCCACAGAAATATGAAGCAGCACAACATTGATAATAATCATAAATGTTTCTTGAGCAGCAAATCAAAAGCAGAATACTTCCTAAACTGTAACACTGAGTAACAATGAACGTGTGTGTGTGTGTGTGTGTTTTCTGACCAGGTCTCTGTGGATGAATCCGTTCTGCTCCAGATGCTGCATTCCCTGACTCACGTCGTGGCAGATTCCCAGCAGGTCCTGCGATCCCAGCACTCCTCTCCGCTGCCGCAGGTAGTTGAGCAGGCAGCCCAGCTCCATGAACTCCGTCACCAGGTAAATGGGCCTCTGTTGGGTGCAGACGCCGTACAGCTGCACCAGGTTACGGTGGGACAGGTTCCTGCAGGCACACGAGACACATGAGCCACATACTCGTACCTGACTCTCACGGCGAGGTTCGTGTGTGCGTGACTCCTACATCATGATCTTGGCTTCCTCTATGAAATCATCTTCACTCATGGCTCCTTCCTTGACGGTTTTAATGGCCACTTTATGCTGCGCCCTCCATTTGCCCAGTCGCACCACTCCAAACTGACCGCAGCCCAGCTCCTTCATGAAGGTCAGCTCTGACGGGTTGATCTCCCATTTATCTGCACATCACACGTCAAGTCAGCTTTATTTCTATAGCGTGTGTGTCAGTGTGTCTGTGTGTTCAGTGTGTGTTCAGTGCGTGTTCAGTGCATGTTCAGTGTGTGTCTAGTGTGTCAGTGCATGTTCAGTGTGTGTCAGTGCATGTTCAGTGTCAGTGTGTGTCAGTGCATGTTCAGTGTGTGTCAGTGTGTGTCTGTGTGTTCAGTGTGTGTGTTCAGTGTGTGTCAGGGCATGTTCAGTGTGTGTCAGTGCATGTTCAGTGCGTGTCAGTGCGTGTTCAGTGTGTGTCTGTGTGTGTTCAGTGCGTGTCAGTGCATGTTCAGTGTGTTTCAGTGCATGTTCAGTGTGCTCAGTACGAGTTCAGTATGTGTTCAGTGTGTCAGTGCATGTTCAGTGTGTTTCAGTGTGTCAGTGCATGTTCAGTGTGTGTCAGTGCATGTTCAGTGTGCTCAGTGCGAGTTCAGTATGTGTTCAGTGTGTCAGTGTGTTCAGTGTGTCAGTGCGTGTTCAGTGCGTGTTCAGTGCGTGTTCAGTGCCTGTTCAGTGCGTGTTCAGTGTGTGTCAGTACCTGTTCAGTGTGTGTTCAGTGCGTGTTCAGTGTGTCAGTGCGTGTTCAGTGCGTGTTCAGTGCGTGTCAGTGCGTGTTCAGTGCCTGTTCAGTGTGTGTTCAGTGCGTGTGCAGTGTGTGTCAGTACCTGTTCAGTGTGTGTTCAGTGCGTGTTCAGTGTGTGTCAGTGCGTGTTCAGTGTGTGTTCAGTGCGTGTCAGTGCCTGTTCAGTGTGTGTTCAGTGCGTGTTCAGTGCGTGTCAGTGCCTGTTCAGTGTGTGTTCAGTGCGTGTTCAGTGCGTGTTCAGTGCGTGTTCTGTGTTTGTCAGTGCGTGTTCAGTCTGTGTCAGTGCGTGTTCAGTGTGTGTTCAGTGTGTGTTCAGTGTGTGTTCAGTGTGTGTTCAGTGCGTTCAGTGTGTTTAGTGCGTGTTCAGTGTGTCAGTGCGTGTTCAGTGTGTATCAATGTGTTTAGTGCGTGTTCAGTGGGTGTTCAGTATGTTCAGTGTGTGTTCAGTGCGTGATCAGTGTGTGTTCAGTATGTGTTCAGTGCGTGATCAGTGTGTTCATTGTATGTTCAGTGTGTTTTCAATGTGTTCAATGCATGTTCAGTGCGTGTGAATGTGTTCAGTGTGTGTTCAGTATGTGTTCAGTGTGTGTTCAGTGCGAGTTCAGTGCATGTTCAGTATGTGTTCAGTGCGTGTTCAGTGTGTGTTCAGTGCGTGTCAGTGCCTGTTCAGTGTGTGTCAGTGCGTGTTCAGTATGTTCAGTGTGTTCAGTGCGTGATCAGTGTGTTCAGTGCGTGTTCAGTGCGTATTCAGTGCGTGCTCAGTGTGTGTTCAGTGCGTGTTCAGTGTGTCAGTGTGTGTTGTGTGTTCAGTGCGTGTCAGTGCCTGTTCAGTGTGTGTTCAGTGCGTGTTCAGTGTCAGTGCCTGTTCAGTGTGTTCAGTGCATGATCAGTGTGTGTCAGTGCGTGTTCAGTGTGTGTTCAGTGCGTGTTCAGTGTCAGTGCCTGTTCAGTGTGTTCAGTGCATGTTCAGTGTGTGTCAGTGCGTGTTCAGTGTGTGTTCAGTGCGTGTCAGTGCCTGTTCAGTGTGTTCAGTGCGTGTTCTGTGTTTGTCAGTGCGTGTTCAGTCTGTGTCAGTGCGTGTTCAATGCGTGTTCAGTGCGTGTTCCGTATGTTCAGTGTGTGTTCAGTATGTTCAGTGTGTGTTCAGTGTGTGATCAGTGTGTGTTCAGTATGTTCAGTGTGTGTTCAGTGCGTGATCAGTGTGTGTTCAGTGCGTGTTTAGTGTGTTTAGTGCGTGTTCAGTGTCAGTGCGTGTTCAGTGTGTATCAGTGCGTGTCAGTGTGTTCAGTGCGTTCAGTGCGTGTTCAGTGTGTGTCAGTGCGTGTTCAGTATGTTCAGTGTGTGTTCAGTGTGTGTTCAGTATGTTCAGTGTGTGTTCAGTGCGTGATCAGTGTGTGTTTAGTGTGTTTAGTGCGTGTTCAGTGTCAGTGCGTGTTCAGTGTATCAGTGCGTGTCAGTGTGTTCAGTGTGTTCAGTGCGTTCAGTGCGTGTTCAGTGCGTATCAGTGCGTGTTCAGTGTGTGTCAGTGCGTGTTCAGTGTGTGTCAGTGTTCAGTGCGTGTCAGTGTTCAGTGCGTGTTCAGTGCGTGTTCAGTATGTGTCAGTGTGTGTTCAGGGTGTGTTCAGTGCGTGTTCAGTATGTTCAGTGTGTATTCAGTATATTCAGGGTGTGTTCAGGGTGTGTTCAGGCTGGACGAGTCTGCAGATGTTGGCCAGTCAGAGTTCACAGAGAATCACACAGGTCACGATTCCAACAAACATCTTTAAGCTGATTCTAGAATGCATTTTGTTCTCTTTTGCCACGTGTCTCTTAGCTCCAAATGTTTTGTTTTATTTCCGTCATTTAGAGTGTGACGGTCAGTGTTTGAACAGTGTTTACCGTAGCTGAATCCTGCAGTCGTGGGAGCTTCTCTCGTCTGATCACCGACAGCATGACGGAGTCTGGACACCAGCCCTGCCGCGTTGTGTTTGTGGTACTCTATCAGTTCAGGGATGCTGCTGAAGACGTATTTCTCAGCCAGGTAAAACTGTTTTGATGAGCTATGTGTTTCTTTGATCTGGTAATGTCTGACCGTAGCTGCCCCGTCCCTGAAAACCAGCCAAAACTATTACTATCAACACACACTATCAGCATCACATCATGAGTGTGTGTGTGTGTGTGTGAGTCTCACCCTGTGCTCTTGGTGTACAGTGACACAGTGTATGTCCCTGTATTGCTGGACACTCGAACCATAAAACCCCCTTCTTTACCCTAAACACATTATTAAAGTGTGTTCAACACATACTGTTCTGAATGTTCACACACACACACACACACATACACACACACACACACACACTCACACACTCTCTCTCAAACACTCTCTCTCACACACACTGTCTCTCACACACACACAGACACACTTTCTCTCACACACACACACACACACACACACACACACACATTCACTCAATTACACACTCACACTCATACACACACACACACACACACACACTCTCTCTCAAACACTCTCTCACACACACACTGTCTCTCACACACACAGACACACTCACCTCTTTCCTGAGCTGCTCTTCAGCTTTGCTGCGATTCACATTTTTACAGAACCATCTGAAACACAAAACACACAAATAAACAACTGACATTTAAACATATGCATTCAAATATTCAGTTTGATTTTCATAAGGTAATTAATACTTTTATTCATCAAGGTCGCATTAAATTGATCAAAAGTGACAGTAAAGACATTTATAATGTTACAAAAGATTCTATTTCTAATAAATGCTGTTCTTTTGAACTTTCTATTCATCAAAGAATCCTGAAAAATAAAATGTATCAGTTTCCGCAGAAATATGAAGCAGCACAACAATACACACACACACACACACACACACAGTCATATGCTTGGACACGTGTGGATGTTTGATGAAGGTCCAGCTTGAGCAGCTCAAATATTAACATGTTTTCACTGCTCTTCGTCACTCTAACATGAGCAGAATTAGTTGTGTAGTGTTTGATGTCACTCACATGAACTGCTCCAGTGTGTCGGACTCCTTCTTAGTCACGTAGTTGCTTGGGATGTAGCCCTCCTCTCTGCAATGATCAAACGTTACAGGAACAGTTCAAAACACATTTCACATTGAACATCACATCGTCTGACAGGTAAGTCACATTATAATCATATGTTGTTAAACTTTCACTTTCAAAAACACCCATAACCCTCTGCTTGTGTGCCGTCATTTTGACCCATTGAGGATTTATTAGACTTCTGCGGTTCCAGGTCAAAAATGACCCACCTACCAAAAATATTGAATATAATTGTAATGAAGTTCGTTGGTATGGGAAGAAGGAGGCGGGAACTGGCGAACATTCAAGGACTAAACACAAACTGAAAGTAAAAACACATTACTACACATACAAAAACATAAACAAAACACAACATAAAGTCCAGGCCTGGTCCTCTCTCGTCCTTCACTGTCGTCGCTCCTCCTTTTATGCGTCCGAGCTCCTCCGTGAGACGGTCCCTCAGCCTCGACTTCTTGCCACATACCCCCATCGCCCCCCGCAGGCCGGGGGGACCGATCACGGTCCGGTTCTTGGTCCGGTTCCCGGACACACCGCCGCTCGGTCCTCAACCAGCCGAGGCTCTCACTCGCGGTGCCATGCGATGGTACTGGACGCTCGGTGGACGGCTCGACACTCCTCCAGCTGAGGGCAGCCGGCAGTGAGTCCCGTTCCCTGCTCCTCCCCATCATGGCGGACGGCAGCAGGCTCCGGCCCACGGCCCACGGCCCACGACTCCTCCGCTCCCTCTCGGACGGCAGCCACCCCACCTTGACCCAGCAGCACGGCAGCGAGCTCTCCGTCCCACCTGGTCTTCACTCGCTCCAGCACCACCTCCTCAGCAGCGAGGGCTCTCCGACAGCATGTCCCTCCTTCCTCCCGGGTTTCGGCACCAATGTAATTCGTTGTTGTTGAAGTTCAATGAAGTTCGTTGTTATGGGAAGAAGGAGGCGGGAACCGGCGAACATTCAAGGACTTTTCAAGGACTCATTATCACTCCCCGTTCTCACGGTCCCTCGGCCTCGCTGCTTGCCACAATAATATTTAGTGATAATATAGCATAATGAGAGATTTATAAGCAATTTAAAAGACGGGTCATTTTTGACCCGGAACACCAGATTAGATTAAGCAGGGCTCCAGACTAACATCTGAGGGCAGTGGCACCTGATTTGGTTTTACAAATCATTACATTAAAAATAACATTAAAATTGGACAATAGTTAGAGCTTTGAAGTGCTGGAAAAGTGAAAAGTGCTTGAATTTCACTTTCAAAAGGTTGTACGAACCCTGAGATAAATCATGTAAAGTCTATTTCTCCCACAATCCCATGTGGCGTCACTACAGTAAATCATGTGGCGTCACTATAGTAAATCATGTGGCGTTACTACAGTAAATCATGTGGTGTTACTACAGTAAATCATGTGGCGTCACTACAGTAAATCATGTGGCGTCACTACAGTAAATCATGTGGCGTCACTACAGTAAATCATGTGGCGTCACTACAGTAAATCATGTGGTGTCACTACAGTAAATCATGTGGTGTCACTACAGTAAATCATGTGGCGTGACTACAGTAAATCATGTGGCGTTACTATAGTAAATCATGTGGCGTTACTATGTGGCGTCACTACAGTAAATCATGTGGCGTCACTACAGTAAATCATGTGGCGTCACTACAGTAAATCATGTGGCGTCACTACAGTAAATCATGTGGCGTGACTACAGTAAATCATGTGGCGTCACTACAGTAAATCATGTGGCGTTACTATAGTAAATCATGTGGCGTTACTATGTGGCGTTACTATGTGGCGTTACTATGTGGCGTTACTACAGTAAATCATGTGGCGTGACTACAGTAAATCATGTGGCGTCACTACAGTAAATCATGTGGCGTGACTACAGTAAATCATGTGGCGTCACTACAGTAAATCATGTGGCGTCACTACAGTAAATCATGTGGCGTCACTACAGTAAATCATGTGGTGTCACTACAGTAAATCATGTGGCGTCACTACAGTAAATCATGTGGCGTGACTACAGTAAATCATGTGGCGTCACTACAGTAAATCATGTGGCGTCACTACAGTAAATCATGTGGCGTCACTACAGTAAATCATGTGGTGTCACTACAGTAAATCATGTGGCGTCACTACAGTAAATCATGTGGCGTCACTACAGTAAATCATGTGGCGTTACTATAGTAAATCATGTGGCGTTACTATGTGGCGTTACTACAGTAAATCATGTGGCGTGACTACAGTAAATCATGTGGCGTCACTACAGTAAATCATGTGGCGTCACTACAGTAAATCATGTGGCGTGACTACAGTAAATCATGTGGCGTCACTACAGTAAATCATGTGGCGTCACTACAGTAAATCATGTGGCGTCACTACAGTAAATCATGTGGCGTCACTACAGTAAATCATGTGGCGTGACTACAGTAAATCATGTGGCGTGACTACAGTAAATCATGTGGCGTGACTACAGTAAATCATGTGGCGTCACTACAGTAAATCATGTGGCGTGACTACAGTAAATCATGTGGCGTCACTACAGTAAATCATGTGGCGTGACTACAGTAAATCATGTGGCGTCACTACAGTAAATCATGTGGCGTCACTACAGTAAATCATGTGGCGTCACTACAGTAAATCATGTGGCGTCACTACAGTAAATCATGTGGCGTCACTACAGTAAATCATGTGGCGTTACTACAGTAAATCATGTGGCGTTACTATAGTAAATCATGTGGCGTTACTATGTGGCGTTACTACAGTAAATCATGTGGCGTCACTACAGTAAATCATGTGGCGTCACTACAGTAAATCATGTGGCGTCACTACAGTAAATCATGTGGCGTCACTACAGTAAATCATGTGGCGTCACTACAGTAAATCATGTGGCGTCACTACAGTAAATCATGTGGCGTCACTACAGTAAATCATGTGGCGTTACTACAGTAAATCATGTGGCGTTACTATAGTAAATCATGTGGCGTTACTATGTGGCGTTACTACAGTAAATCATGTGGCGTTACTATAGTAAATCATGTGGCGTCACTACAGTAAATCATGTGGTGTGACTACAGTAAATCATGGTGATGTTGGTGATTTGTGACTGAAACTCCTGATCTTCGCTCATGGCTCAATGTTTCTCCTGGTCTCCCCGTCAGCTCTGTTTGATCTGATATCTGTGGTTTATAACAGAGAATTCTGCGCCGAACGCTTCCACTAGATCTCGATGTTATTAATTCTGTGGTGAACTCAAACTCTTTCTCACTGGATCTCCAGCGCTGTGTAGTAACGGTGTCATGTGATTGAGATCGGCCCGTGTGTGAGCAGCTCAAACGAGTAGAGCGGTTCCGTTCCGCTTTCGCTTCGTTTGATGTTTCTCATGTGTAACAGGAATGGCAGCTCTTATCAGTTGGGCACCAGTGCGACCGCTAACAAAATGTAATCGCACCGGCAGGAAAAACGTCGCAAAATGGTGGCAGTCTGGAGCCCTGTAAAGGATTCCCAGCACCTGATACCCATTTCTGAACAAAGAAAAGGTCATAGTTGAAGGTGGTCACATGATAACTGGTTGACCACGTCAGACGCACCCGTGTTTGTTCCGCGCCTTGTACCAGTTGACGTCACACTTCTCCAGGATGACATACTCTTCACCCGTCTTCACCGTCAAATCATGAGGTTCCAGCCCTTCAAAGTCATACAGCGCAATCACCACTTCCTCTCCAGGCCCCGCCTCTTCCTGTGCTTCCTGTGGGGGGGGAGGGGGCGGCCGTCGAGCCTTGGGGCGCAAAAAACACTAATTAAAGACATGAAACTCATTTATACATCAACCAGCTGGACAGTGTTCAGAGCAGTTTCACATGAACATTAAAAACACTCTGCTCAATCAGACGGTCAGTGCTGTGTGCTGTAAACGCACCGTAGAGCCACTGCTCTCGTCTCCAGGAACAGGAGGAAGAGGTTTACGGGAAACTGTGAGGAAGAGAGAACAAGTCAGCATTATTTCTACAGCGCTTTAAATAGTACAGAATCAATGACGCAATGATCACATACGAGACAAACTCAAAATATTTCATGAGAGGCTGAATGAATGTAAATGAAGGATCCTCGTAATAACCAGATTCTTATTTCCGTTACTGTGACGAGTTTGAGTATGCTTTGATAGACCCAAATAAATGAATAAAACTTCAGAAGATTTAAGTTGTGATGAAATGTATAGAGCGACAGATCTTTTCTTTTGTATTGTGACATACACCGATCAGGCATAACATTATGAGCACTGACAGGTGAAGTGAATAACACTGATGATCTCTTCATCACGGCACCTGTTAGTGGGTGGGATATATTAGGCAGCAAGTGAACATTTTGTCCTCAAAGTTGATGTGTTAGAAGCAGGAAAAATGGGCAAGCGTAAGGATTTGAGCGAGTTTGACAAGGGCCAAATTGTGATGGCTAGACGACTGGGTCAGAACATCTCCAAAACTGCAGCTCTTGTGGGGTGTTCCCGGTCTGCAGTGGTCAGTATCTATCAAAAGTGCTCCAAGGAAGGAACAGTGGAGAACCGGTGACAGGGTCATGGGCGGCCAAGGCTCATTGATGCACGTGGGGAGCGAAGGCTGGCCCGTGTGGTCCGATCAAACAGACGAGCTACTGGAGCTCAAATTGCTCAAGAAGTTAATGCTGGTTCTGATAGAAAGGTGTCAGAATACACAGTGCATCGCAGTTTGTTGCGTATGGGACGCAGACCAGTCAGGGTGCCCATGCTGACCCCTGTCCACCGCCGAAAGCACCAACAGTGGCACGTGAGCATCAGAACTGGACCACGGAGCAATGGAAGAAGGTGGCCTGGTCTGATGAATCACGTTTTCTTTTACATCACGTGGATGGGGAACACATGGCACCAGGATGCACTATGGGAAGAAGGCAAGCCGGCGGAGGCAGTGTGATGCTTTGGGCAATGTTCTGCTGGGAAACCTTGGGTCCTGCCATCCATGTGGATGTTACTTTGACACGTACCACCTACCTAAGCATTGTTGCAGACCATGTACACCCTTTCATGGAAACGGTATTCCCTGGTGGCTGTGGCTCTTTCAGCAGGATAATGCTCCTGCCACAAAGCAAAAATGGTTCAGGAATGGTTTGAGGAGCACAACAACGAGTTTGAGGTGTTGACTTGGCCTCCAAATTCCCCAGATCTCAATCCAATCGAGCATCTGTGGGATGTGCTGAACAAACAAGTCCGATCCATGGAGGCCCCACCTCACAATTTACAGGACTTAAAGGATCTGCTGCTAACATCTTGGTGTCAGATACCACAGCACACCTTCAGGGGTCTAGTGGAGTCCATGCCTCGACGGGTCAGCAAAAGGGGGACCAACACAATATTAGGAAGGTGGTCATAATGTTATGCCTTATCGGTGTATATCTGAGTGAAACGGATGATTAAATGTAGGGCGGGGCTTGATTCTGTTGGTGATTGGATGTTGGTGGATTACTCACAAATTTTAATCAGTTACTGATTCAAAATTACATGACAAAAATAGTAACAATCCATTACATTACATATATAAGGTAATATAATCAGACTACTTTTGGATTACTTTTGAGCTAACTCGTTTATCACACTGATTTGAGTAGAATAATCTCGTACCACATTGATATAAAAATACAAAGAAAATATATCCCTTTCTTTGTTATCAACAACATGAGGTGCGTTAAATATTACATCACATCAGGGTTTCCCAGACTGGGGTTCGTGAGTTTAATGAAAAGATATTAAATCATAAAAAAATTTAAAATTTAAAATAAAAACAATAAAAATAAAACACTTACCAAAATGTCATGTGACCATTAACCGACATCAGAGAACCGTGAACTTAATTTTATTAATTATTATAATTTTATTATTGACCTAATTTACAAATTAAAATCTCAGGAGGTACTTCAAGTGAATATATTAAAGAAATTTCAGTGACATGTTCAAAAGACAAAAGCCCTCCAAAGACAATGAGTGATAATTCAAATAATAATTAACGTGTTCATCAGGAGTTGATTAGATATGAGAAAACAGAAGTGAAATGATTTCTGGGAATCCAGCGATCAGATGCGGCGTTGTGCTCAGATTTCAGTGATAGTCACATGACCAGTGTGTGCACAAACCAGGAAGAGCTTCTGAACGTACACAAGCTGTAGGCGTTTTCAGACAGGAACATTTAAAAGATAAAAAAGAAGCAGTAGGGAGAATCAATGGATTATGAATATGAATTATGAATATCTGACTGCCATTGTGAGAATAACGTAATCAATAAAAAAGCAACTGTAGTCTGATTACGGGTACTTTAAAACGTAATTACAAGAATTTAATTTTTGGATTCTGATTATGTAATCCAGATTACATGTAATTAGTTACTACCCAGCTCTGGATGTTGAGATGTGGGCGTGGCTCTCAAAGAGAAATGGGCGGGGTTTAATCGCAGTAAATGACTGGAGAAGGGAGAGAAGATCCAGTTATGACATTCTGATTGAACATTTGGAGTCTCGCACTAATGTTAAGCCATTATTTGTTATTCAAGCATAAAGCATTTATGTGTGTTCTGCACTGATATAGAGATGTCAGCGGAGATTAATCACAGACGAACTCTTGAATGGACTCTTACTGTCTCCGAACAGGTTGTAGCCCTCGCAGCCGGGCGCCAGTTTATCCACCTGCCCGCAGCACAGCCAGCCGCCCTCCTGCCAGAACTGAGGGTGGAACTTGGCTGCGATCTGGGCGTTATTCTTGATCTCTGAGGACACACACACACACACACACATCATGAGTCGTGTGTGTGCTTTAACGCACAGCCTTCAGCTCACAGTAATCACGTGTGTCACCACACCAAAACATTTCAGATTCACAATCCTCAATATCAGCTCAAACCGAACGACTGACTTCAGCCGCACTCATACACTGACATAAAGCCATACATCAGATCTTTATATCGTCTCCACATGTGAACTATCCAAACCTGCCACATAAGACAATAATCATGCTTTTGGAAATCATATTTATGATGTTAACATATTAAGTCATATTTGGGCCATCCTACAGAATTGGTTCACGGTCAGCGTTGGAAACAATACATTTTCTTTTATGTATGCAAATTGTATAATATCCACATTTCTAGTAAATGTGCAGTTAATTCTCATATTGTATCTTCAGAAAGTTTGGGAATATTTTTCCCCTCCCGAAACACAATAATATATCATTTAATAACAAGGGTTACATCGACCTGTTAAGATTTTGTGTACATCTACCTTATAAATATATTTTTTGCTATTTTATTAAAAAGTTTTCACAGGTAAATCAATGACATTTACAATTTTAACAATATTTCAAGTGTAATTTAAGAGATTTGTTGTATTTTGAATCCAAGATTTCAGAGTTATGGATTTATTAGTTTGAATATTCATTGAACCAAACACATAACATCTTAGCTGATCATTCAGTATACTTTATCATGTTCGGTTGTGACAGTAATGTTTTGGTAGCGTCCACATCACATTACAGAATTTAACTCGCATACTAAAACACTAATGATTTGCATAACTGTACTAAAGTTTTGTTTAATTCCCCCAAATAAATGATTATGTTCCCTGTTGTCATGACTGAAACGTGTGGTGAAGTTTTAGACGCTTAGCCTAGCTCAAAGATGCTAATCAGCACATGGATGGCTAGCACAGTTCTGAACAGTTGTACACATATAAAAACTAAATTTTATGGAATAATACCCAAAAAAGTGTGCTTAATTGCAGAAAAAGGTGTTTGGTAGTGACACATTTATGAGAGAGAGGGACAGGAATATTTCCTGTAGTTAAAATCAATCTCAGCCAATGGACTCAAACACACACTGTTTCGGTAGTGAAACGCGGGACACATTTTTTTACATAAAGTTTCATGATTTACAAAGAAAATATTAAAAAAAAAAATTTTTAACTTCACTTAAAAAAAAAAAATATATATTTTTTTTTTTTAAAAACAACAATGGAAAAAAATTGCAAAAATTATTTCAATATCATTTTCATAAGTTGAAATTTAGGGGTTAGGGTTCGGGACAGCCACCTCCCAAATGAAAGAACCCAATAAATTATGATTTTATATATTTTAAGCTTACGGATATTTTAAATATTATTGTGGGATTCAATAGATAATAGAAGGATCTTAGTAAACATCTCAGATTTGAGTACTTCAATGCTTTTTAAATGTGTTTTCTGGGTGTGGGACAGCAGTTTGCACCAATTCTGTAGAATTTATGAGATGAAAATGTAAAATTATGACTTAGCATGCCATAATTATGACTAGGTATGTCAAGTCGCCATCATTTATATAGCACTTTTCACAACACAGATTGCTTCAAAGCAGCTTTACAGTGATAACAGGAAATTAATTTTGCTTTAGAAGAAAAATGTCATAATTATGTATTTTTAAGTCATAATTTAAACTTTCCATCTCATAATTTTGACTTAATATGTGAGAATTTAGACCTTTCATGTCATAATTACAATCTAAAAAGTATTCTTCTTATGTGGGTTTCCATACCAAACTGAAGACATTATGATATTACAGACATTAACATTGTGAACGCACGTACAGCTGCTTTGAAACAAAGAGAGATTCAAACGAAAGTGATCTGGAAGGATTATGTACCGCATACGTCATGTTTAAAGACATGTTAAATGATTTATTTTTGATATATGTGTAATTCACGCGCTCCCTCAAGCTTTGGGCTTATTTATATACAGTACACTACATAAACACATGAAGTATGAAGGGTTAACATGAGAATCTCACTGACCTTCCTTGATGTTCTGGACCCAGACGCTTCGACTCTCATTACTGGGAGCAAAAATATACAACGTGGTCGAATCGTGAACGACCTGAGGAGAGACAGAGAGTGTGTTCTTCAGTGTTTGATCTGATCAGGCCGTTTTCACAGCTCGTCTCGTGTTTTCCTAGAGCGAAGAACATTTTAATAATCTAGAGGGCCTTTTGTGGTTCCACGGATGTTAAAGCTTCTTCATGGAAACAATAAAAAACCTTTATTTTTAAGAGTAATATAAAAATCTGTTGTATATCAAAAAAACTTGGTGCAGAAATAATTAAAGAAATGGCAATTAACACGTGAAATGTTGAAGTAGAAAACTCAAAATAGTATTGTAAGACGTGGTACCTTTGAAAAATCATCATTTACAGCATAAACTGACACTAGGGGTGTAACGCTTCTCAGTAAAGAACGGTTCTCCACCCACGGTTCGGCACGCACTCACACCGCGGTTCATCTCAAATCTGGCGACGCATCTATAATATGGTTTGTTAAATAAATAAGGCTAATGTGGATACACATTCTGGCTTCCCCTAAACGCTGTCCAATTATGTGTATTCTCTAGCCGTTGAGCGTACACCGGTTGTACACTCGTTATTGCGGTGCATTGTGGGATTGAATGAGTCCACTCGATAACGTCCACTATGGTTTCGGACAGCACTACAAATGGCTGTCCCCTCTAATAGTGCCCTATTGAAGGCTATAGGGGGCGATTTCAGACACAGCCCTGGTCTTAAAGGGTCATGAAACCCTAAACCACACCAAAGAGTTGTGTGTGTTGAACATGATAGTTGAAAGTCAATGTTACCCTCTGTTAGTTCTGAATGTGGGAGAAAACGAGTTAATTTTAAATCTTTTTGCTCTATTTCAAACTTCCAGGTTTAAATTTGTCTTCATGTCAGCGTCATAGGATGTGATGTTTTCTCGTCCTATAGTACGGCGATGACTCATCGGTGTCTCATGATTATTCATGAGTCTGCGTGTCCTTATCCTATGAGAGGACGCGTTGCCTTATTAATGACAGCACGCGTTGATTTTCCTCTGACTGGCGCTTCAAACCGTGAGATTGCATACAGTAAGTGTGAGAGATGCATTAATGGATGCTTTGCTTTGTAAGAGTTTCTGCGTTGCATACGTTCTCTTCAACTGATCCTTAGTCTTCGACACAAACGCGATTCATCCGCGAGTGTATCCGCTCTGTAACCGACCAAACGGCTTATAAAAACTCCACAAAATAAGTCTGAAAAGTTGTCAGTGATGCAACAGCGTGTTCATATATATTTTCCATGCAGAGAACACACTGCAAATGGCTGTGCATTTGATTGTGCATTGAATTATAGCCGTCACAGGACATGTATTTGTGTAACAGCGAGCTTACAAATCCATGTGTATATTGTGTTGCGTGTAATGGTAATTTGCAGCGTGCATTTTTTTTGGGAAGCTTTGATGCGTTTACTGAGAGCGTAATAAAACTCTCTGAATCAGAAGCCGTTGCTGTGTGTCAGTCTCCCCTGTCTCCGCCCACTCCGCAGCTAAGCCACGCCCACTTTTACAGCATTTTTCAACAGTAAACAGTACTCATGTGTAGAGTATCAGTGTATTAGATCCGTGCATTGTCTTAAAGTGACAGCAGTGACTTAAAGTGACTCCATCTTTGCTCTATTGTATTTATTTGTGCTGTTGATTATTTGTTCTTATTCTCTTTATTTTTATGACAGTAGCCTTGAACACAGCACAAACTGAACCGTGAGCGATTTGAACCGTTACACCGAACAGCGGATATAGTTTGTGTTTGCGTCGGCTCGTGTAACACCGTTAACAGTTTCTGATCAGTTCCGGTTGGGATGGAGCGGTGACCTGGAAGGGGTATTTGTTCTGGCAGGGGATGACGCTGGTGCCGTTCTTCACGATCTCCACACACTTGATCCTCTGCAGCTCCACCGAGCCCTTCTTCAGCCTCCTCTGCAAAACACAGTCCTCAATCACACTGAATGAACAGCACAGGGAACGTTCACTCAACGTCATGAACAAACCTTCCAGTAACGCTAATAGAACGTTCATTCAGAGTTATCTGGTCTTTAATAACGTTAGCACAAAAACATTATTTATACATCGTTCATGCAACGTTTTTCTGAAATGTTTTATTTGGACGTTTGTTGAACGTTTTTTAAATGTTTCAGAACGTTCAGAGAACATTCAAAAGTAACGTTCCCATAACGTTTGAAGAATGATGGAATGTTCCCTCGCAAAAGAACATTTGGATGAATGTTCTCATGAGTTAATATGAACATATATCTGTGTGTGTGTGTGTGTGTGTGTGTGTCTCACCTCGGCTCTGTGCTCATAATACGTGAGTTTGCTCTTGGTGAGCACGAACACTCTCTCTTTATAGTTGAGTGGAGACGTCCGCTTCTTCTGCTGAGAACGTTTGATCAACGTTTCCTCCAGAATGGGTGTCAAGCTCATCTCTGAACGCCCACAGCTGCCATGGACCTGACAAACACAGTCACAGCTCAAGTGGAGCTCATTTGTTTTCAGTGACGACATCTCTGTAGGGTATCATGGGGGAAGATGCCCCCTTAAGAACAATGTGCATTCACTTTGATAATGCATCAGCCAATGTGTTATTACAGGAAATAAACAGAAACATTTGCTAATTCAGATGTTATAGAACAAAATGTACAAATGATTCAATTATTCAAAGAGGCCTTACTATCCCCCATACACACATATACAACAGCTCTTTCTGGCTGTGGAATCTGATTGGCTGAGAGGCGTGCGATATTCCCCCAGTATCAGCACTATAACCGTCTGTCACGCTCAGGCCCTAGCCCGGCCCGTGTCCGACTGCCCAGCTAACAGGGAACGTTTCCATAACTTTCACTAACGTTGTAAATGTAAATGTTAGAAAAAAAACATTCCTAAAATAATGTTCATGTTTTCATAGTTCAAATACATTCTCATAATGTTGAGCGAAAACGTTCTCGCAACAACGTTCTTGCAACGTCTTTATGATGTTATTTGTGCTCGACTGATGTTCTCATAATGTTGAGCGAATACGTTCTCGCAACAACGTTCTTGCAACGTCTTTATGATGTTATTTGTGCTCGACTGATGTTCTCATAATGTTGAGCGAATACGTTCTCATAACAACGTTCTTGCAACGTCTTTATGATGTTGTTTGTGCTCGACTGATGTTCTCATAATGTTGAGCGAATACGTTCTCGCAACAACGTTCTTGCAACGTCTTTATGATGTTATTTGTGCTCGACTGATGTTCTCATAATGTTGAGCGAATACGTTCTCATAACAACGTTCTTGCAACGTCTTTATGATGTTATTTGTGCTCGACTGATGTTCTCATAATGTTGAGCGAATACGTTCTCATAACAACGTTCTTGCAACGTCTTTATGATGTTGTTTGTGCTCGACTGATGTTCTCAATGTTGAGCGAATACGTTCTCGCAACAACGTTCTTGCAACGTCTTTATGATGTTATTTGTGCTCGACTGATGTTCTCATAATGTTGAACGAATACGTTCTCATAACAACGTTCTTGCAACGTCTTTATGATGTTATTTGTGCTCGACTGATGTTCTCATAATGTTGAGCGAATACGTTCTCATAACAACGTTCTTGCAACGTCTTTATGATGTTGTTTGTGCTCGACTGATGTTCTCAATGTTGAGCGAATACGTTCTCGCAACAACGTTCTTGCAACGTCTTTATGATGTTATTTGTGCTCGACTGATGTTCTCATAATGTTGAGTGAATACGTTCTCACAACAACGTTCTTGCAACGTCTTTATGATGTTATTTGTGCTCGACTGATGTTCTCATAATGTTGAGTGAATACGTTCTCACAACAACGTTCTTGCAACGTCTTTATGATGTTATTTGTGCTCGACTGATGTTCTCATAATGTTGAGCGAATACGTTCTCATAACAACGTTCTTGCAACGTATTTATGATGTTATTTGTGCTCGACTGATGTTCTCATAATGTTGAGCGAATACGTTCTCATAACAACGTTCTTGCAACGTACTTATGTTATTTGTGCTCGACTGATGTTCTCATAATGTTGAGCGAATACGTTCTCATAACAACGTTCTTGCAACGTCTTTATGATGTTATTTGTGCTCGACTGATGTTCTCATAATGTTGAGCGAATACGTTCTCACAACAACGTTCTTGCAACGTCTTTATGATGTTATTTGTGCTCGACTGATGTTCTCATAATGTTGAGCGAATACGTTCTCACAACAACGTTCTTGCAACGTCTTTATGATGTTATTTGTGCTCGACTGATGTTCTCATAATGTTGAGCAAATACGTTCTCATAACAACGTTCTTGCAACGTCTTTATGATGTTGTTTGTGCTCGACTGATGTTCTCATAATGTTGAGCGAATACGTTCTCATAACAACGTTCTTGCAACGTCTTTATGATGTTATTTGTGCTCGACTGATGTTCTCATAATGTTGAGCGAATACGTTCTCACAACAACGTTCTTGCAACGTCTTTATGATGTTATTTGTGCTCGACTGATGTTCTCATAATGTTGAGTGAATACGTTCTCACAACAACGTTCTTGCAACGTCTTTATGATGTTATTTGTGCTCGACTGATGTTCTCATAATGTTGAGTGAATACGTTCTCACAACAACGTTCTTGCAACGTCTTTATGATGTTATTTGTGCTCGACTGATGTTCTCATAATGTTGAGCGAATACGTTCTCATAACAACGTTCTTGCAACGTCTTTATGATGTTATTTGTGCTTGACTGATGTTCTCAATGTTGAGTGAATACGTTCTCAACAACGTTCTTGCAACGTCTTTATGATGTTATTTGTGCTCGACTGATGTTCTCATAATGTTGAGCGAATACGTTCTCATAACAACGTTCTTGCAACGTCTTTATGATGTTATTTGTGCTCGACTGATGTTCTCATAATGTTGAGCGAATACGTTCTCATAACAACGTTCTTGCAACGTATTTATGATGTTATTTGTGCTCGACTGATGTTCTCATAATGTTGAGCGAATACGTTCTCATAACAACGTTCTTGCAACGTATTTATGTTATTTGTGTTCGACTGATGTTCTCATAATGTTGAGCGAATACGTTCTCATAACAACGTTCTTGCAACGTCTTTATGATGTTGTTTGTGCTCGACTGATGTTCTCATAATGTTGAGCGAATACGTTCTCGCAACAACGTTCTTGCAACGTCTTTATGATGTTATTTGTGCTCGACTGATGTTCTCATAATGTTGAGCGAATACGTTCTCACAACAACGTTCTTGCAACGTCTTTATGATGTTATTTGTGCTCGACTGATGTTCTCATAATGTTGAGTGAATACGTTCTCACAACAACGTTCTTGCAACGTCTTTATGATGTTATTTGTGCTCGACTGATGTTCTCATAATGTTGAGTGAATACGTTCTCACAACAACGTTCTTGCAACGTCTTTATGATGTTATTTGTGCTCGACTGATGTTCTCATAATGTTGAGCGAATACGTTCTCATAACAACGTTCTTGCAACGTCTTTATGATGTTATTTGTGCTTGACTGATGTTCTCAATGTTGAGTGAATACGTTCTCAACAACGTTCTTGCAACGTCTTTATGATGTTATTTGTGCTTGACTGATGTTCTCATAATGTTGAGCGAATACGTTCTCACAACAACGTTCTTGCAACGTCTTTATGATGTTATTTGTGCTCGACTGATGTTCTCATAATGTTGAGCGAATACGTTCTCACAACAACGTTCTTGCAACGTCTTTATGATGTTATTTGTGCTCGACTGATGTTCTCATAATGTTGAGTGAATACGTTCTCACAACAACGTTCTTGCAACGTCTTTATGATGTTATTTGTGCTCGACTGATGTTCTCATAATGTTGAGTGAATACGTTCTCACAACAACGTTCTTGCAACGTCTTTATGATGTTATTTGTGCTCGACTGATGTTCTCATAATGTTGAGCGAATACGTTCTCATAACAACGTTCTTGCAACGTCTTTATGATGTTATTTGTGCTTGACTGATGTTCTCAATGTTGAGTGAATACGTTCTCAACAACGTTCTTGCAACGTCTTTATGATGTTATTTGTGCTCGACTGATGTTCTCATAATGTTGAGCGAATACGTTCTCATAACAACGTTCTTGCAACGTCTTTATGATGTTATTTGTGCTCGACTGATGTTCTCATAATGTTGAGCGAATACGTTCTCATAACAACGTTCTTGCAACGTATTTATGATGTTATTTGTGCTCGACTGATGTTCTCATAATGTTGAGCGAATACGTTCTCATAACAACGTTCTTGCAACGTATTTATGTTATTTGTGCTCGACTGATGTTCTCATAATGTTGAGCGAATACGTTCTCATAACAACGTTCTTGCAACGTCTTTATGATGTTATTTGTGCTTGACTGATGTTCTCAATGTTGAGTGAATACGTTCTCAACAACGTTCTTGCAACGTCTTTATGATGTTATTTGTGCTTGACTGATGTTCTCATAATGTTGAGCGAATACGTTCTCATAACAACGTTCTTGCAACGTCTTTATGATGTTATTTGTGCTCGACTGATGTTCTCATAATGTTGAGCGAATACGTTCTCATAACAACGTTCTTGCAACGTCTTTATGATGTTATTTGTGCTCGACTGATGTTCTCATAATGTTGAGCGAATACGTTCTCATAACAACGTTCTTGCAACGTCTTTATGATGTTATTTGTGCTCGACTGATGTTCTCATAATGTTGAGCGAATACGTTCTCATAACAACGTTCTTGCAACGTCTTTATGATGTTATTTGTGCTCGACTGATGTTCTCATAATGTTGAGCGAATACGTTCTCACAACAACGTTCTTGCAACGTCTTTATGATGTTATTTGTGCTCGACTGATGTTCTCATAATGTTGAGCGAATACGTTCTCATAACAACGTTCTTGCAACGTCTTTATGATGTTGTTTGTGCTCGACTGATGTTCTCATAATGTTGAGCGAATACGTTCTCACAACAACGTTCTTGCAACGTCTTTATGATGTTATTTGTGCTCGACTGATGTTCTCATAATGTTGAGCGAATACGTTCTCATAACAACGTTCTTGCAACGTCTTTATGATGTTATTTGTGCTCGACTGATGTTCTCATAATGTTGAGCGAATACGTTCTCACAACAACGTTCTTGCAACGTCTTTATGATGTTATTTGTGCTCGACTGATGTTCTCATAATGTTGAGCGAATACGTTCTCATAACAACGTTCTTGCAACGTCTTTATGATGTTATTTGTGCTCGACTGATGTTCTCATAATGTTGAGCGAATACGTTCTCATAACAACGTTCTTGCAACGTCTTTATGATGTTATTTGTGCTTGACTGATGAAATAAAGTTACTTCAGATGGGGATTCTGATCACCACACAAGCCAGAAATATATTAATTTGCAATGCTAAAGGCTACTTACTTGCTACCCATTGTCATTATAACTAATGTTTTCTGTTTGTGAGATCTCTCTGTTGCTCTGGCAACATTACTATTAGCATCATTACCATTAGAAATAATTGTATGTTTAGTCTTAACCTGTGAATTTAATGCCATCAAGTTCCATTCTGTTTGTAAAAAATTAATAAAGAAAACAATGCAAATGATATACTAATACTATGTTTTGTTTCTATAGATGCCACAGTTTAAGGTGTCACTTCAGCCCGAAGCAGAGACTTCTGGAAAAGAGGACACACAACACACTTGTTGTTTTACACACAGAGTATTTTGTTATACGATTTGGAATGTTTCAGTTTGTGGAACGTTTGAGTATATAAAATGTGAAAGTAAAATAAGATATCAGTTATGATATTGTTTTCATTTAGATGTACTGTATGTTACAGTAGTGCACTTATCCTTGGCAAAAGGTTGACAAATAAAATTTGAAAATATATTAAAATATGAAAAATGTTTGTGTAGTGTCTTACAGTTTTTGGTGTTGACAAATATAAGTAGTAATGTTTTATCAAATGTTATTGTTTGAATTGATATTTGTTTATAAAAAATGTTCCCAGGGCAATGTTTGGAGGATGTTTGAACGTTTAAACGTTTTTCCTAGCATTCTCAATATGACAGAATTGAATGTTCCTTTAACGTTTACATAAACCTAGAAAAAACGTTATTAATACATGAAAAATCTGGACATTTTGAATCTTTAAAAAACATTCAGAAATAACGTTTTCAAGATGATAGAATGGAATGTTTCTATAACGTTCACATACACCAAGAAAAAACGTTCTTAATACATGAAAAAACTGGACGTTTTAAACATTTAAAGAACATTCCGTAATAACGTTTTCGTAATGTTTTCAAAATGCTAGAATGGAATGTTCCTGTAACGTTCGCAGAGACCCCACAAAAAACGTTCTTAATACATAAAAAAACTGGACGTTTTCAACGTGTACAAAACATTCCCAAATAACGTTTTCATACCTTAAAGGGAATGTTAACAAAACGTTCTGACAACAACTTTTTGTTAGCTGGGTGGAGCCCATGTTTTTTTTTATCCTCCCTATCACACACTGTTGCTCCCATTAAAATAGTTCAGCTTTATTTTTAATGTCAAAGTAGTTTCGTTTCGTTTCTTTATTAAGTAAATTTAGAAAAAAATGTTTGGAGCATTTTTTGTTTGTTAAATTAAAGTTTTTGTTTTTTAAAGTAACGAGCGGCCGACAGTGAGTTTACCACATATTTGATCAATTTATTCTCTCAAATCAACACTTGACTTGCCTATAATAAAATCATAGATATAAAACACTTCAAGCATATCACAATGTTAGTTTGAACGTTTACTATCACCACCACAAGTAAAAAGGCATTTCTGACAAGCTGAGGCAGGCTCGCAAATGAAACGGAAACAAACTAAACAAATTTAAAACATGCAGGTTGTCTTACCTTACACCTCTCCGCAAAACGAATATAAATCCGATCTTCAATTCCCGCGCTATAGGCTATGCAAATTTAACAGAGTTCACGTCAAGGAAAGCAACAGGTTCGAGCTGCGTTTTATCGTTCATCAGCTCATTTCAAGCTCAAAGACCGCAATATGAGAAAGAGTGGCATCAGCACTGGTGAGATCATTTAGTCTCAAGGTGATTGTGTTTTTGAGCATCTGTGGTGATGTGTTGCTGTAGCGCCGTCCACTCTCACGCATTAGGCGCGTCACGCACGCTCTCAGGCTCTGTCTCGCGCTCACACCCTGCCCGAGTAAATCTCACGCCAAATTGCCAAACCTGCTTTTGATATGAAATACATTTTTTAAGTTTTAATACGAAATTCAAGCAATAAATACCGTTTTGGCGCACTTAATGTGGTATAACAGTTAAAGCCAGAGCCTTTGAAAAACAGAGCTGCGTCATGCTTTCATCTCGCGGCGACGCGCGCGGTCACGTGGTTCACGGAGCGCTCAATAGTTCCTCTCAAACCAGCGCTGCCAATACATCTGAATAGACAACAGCTTCACTATACAGGTGTTTGCAGCAGTTTTTGGTAAACAGTACAGCATAGCGTGCATTGATTATTACGTCAACCACATTTACAGTATTATTTTATTATGGAGAGTGATGGAGATGCAACATTGCTAACATTAATGTTAATGTTTTTCTTGTATTTAGCCCTCAGGTATTCCTTACTAATTGGTCACACTCATACTCATTGTTGGTCAAATGTGACCATACACTATTTTCAATTAAATAAATGTTCTATATTTTAGTTCAATAATGTTTATTGAATATTTTGAGGAGATCTTTTGGTACTAAATACTATTTGTGCAATAATTATGGTCCATTAATGACCACTTAAAATATTTTTCTTCTAATATTTGTATTATTTATATTACAATTAGTGTAGTGATTAAGGTTAAAATAGAGAATTCCAATGCAAAGAGGCAAAACAGAGTCATTTTGTGGCTGGAAAAATAATAATTTTCATTTGTAATGCCATTACCCACCTGTATGCCTGTATGGCTCTTTAATAAATATACATGTTGTCTAGTTGCTCAAAAAAGTATTGGAGATCATAACTGCGTACTTATTTTTAGGTTTTGCATTTGAATAAATATTAAGACATGATCAAACACTAGATTTCTTTAAATGTGACATTTTAAAACGTTAATAACTTGCATCCTAATATTTTTAATGATTCTTATATAAGCACACACAAGTGAATATTAATGAATGCGAGCAAATATAATTTAACCCAAGAAAAGTTTAAAATAGTGCTAAAAAGGGAAACTTATTTTTCCTTATATATGTACATTAGGCTATACATATGAACTGATACTGATCAAGATCGATATTTGTGCCAATCAAATATCTATTTGATTGCTATTTGATTTTGTCTGAAATGCATCCCAGACCTCCTTCTGAATTGGTTTGTTTGAGTGATCGGATTTAAATCCGCCTCGAAAGAATTTCGGAAGACATTTACTCCTGATCTTTTCACAATCGGACAGATATCTGACCAGAGAAAACGAATGAAGTGACCATTTGTAAAAAGGCCATAACTCTCGGACTGGACATCGTGCGAGCCAGTCTCGAGAGTCGCGGTATCATGGTCTCGTGTTGTTTCCACCAGCGCAGCACATCTCATTGTTTCTTTTAACGAATGAATGTCCAAAAAATAAAAAGAAGGAGAAGCCTAAAACACGAGCCGGCCCGCGCGTGAGGTATGACGTGAAAACTGTCCCGAAGCCCGGCCCTAGGGGCGTAAATAAGTCTATAATATAGTATATTATAGTAAAAGTACTATAGTGTTTTTGAAACATACTATAGTAAATATACTACAGTAAATTGTAGTACACCTCAGTATTTACTATAGTTTAACATTTGACTATAGTTAATACTACAGTATGCTGTAGTATAAATTAACGAAGTGTAGTACATATATACTACAATTTACTGTAGTATCTTTACTATAATATGGTTCAAAAATACTACAGTATTTACTAGAGTAATTTTACTATAATACTCTATAGTATTTTTTCATGTGGGAATGCAGGGCTCTCTGTCATGGCGGACGAGCAAACCTCCATAATTGTACAAATACTACTGTTATTGTGTCAAACTCTTTTTAAGAGTTTTTCAGGCGAGAATGTAGTTATTTAGACCTCAAATATGCGACTCATATATAAACATCGCACCTGTTTTACGATTTGTGCAGACGCTTGGTCAGATGTGAGCTCCAGCGTTCAGCGCTCGTGTACCCGCAGAGAACCGCTTCATCTCGGACAGTCCTCGGGATCTGAGCTGCTCTTACTGATAGTGGCTAAACATGAGATATCATTCATCTGGGGAATATCAAACGGGGGGTTAGTAATCTATAACATGTTCCACAGCAAATCGATTTGGGTTAAGGGGAAAATTACATTTCATAACTTTATATTTAGGCTATATTTAACTTAATCCTGTACTAGAGCACTGATTTTGTATGTTTGACCGAATTGTTTGCTTGTGTTTACTTCCTACTGTCTTTTATAATGGCTTTTGTTAATTTAAATATTACTGTTCAATAAATATTATTTTATATAAATAATATGCTGTATTTGGTGTTGAGAAAGGGTCCGTTAGTGATGGTGATATGGACTTCAGTGACAGTTACATTATTACACCACTAGATGGCACTGTCTTTATGAGTGACTGTTGTAAACAAGGAAGTTGTTTTAGCGCTGTCTTTGGAAATCTTTTAAAAGGACAAAGATATCGCTTTTCTCAGCGGACATTCACACTGATTTTTTATAATGGATATTATGGACATCAAATAATATATCAGATGCATGTAATTCACAATCTTTCTCTCATAATAATACTCTACATAATACAATAATCTTCAATGAAGCGACTCACGTTCCTCCGTTACTCGCTCTAAAGTGGCATTTCTAAATTAGTAACGGAGGCTTGGGCTGGACTGTCAAACCGTCAACTTGAGATGTGAATCTGTGGCGGAAGGAAGTAGTTCTGCACAAGAGAGTGTTTTTAAAGACACTCCGTTGTTGTTTCTGGTTTATTTACTCCCTTGTCGAACTGTTGTATAAACGCAATATCACACGAGGATCAGTGCGATATGACTGTATATCAGCACGGCTGTGATCCGGCCGTAGGTAATCACTGATATAAAGCCATATCGCACGGCTACGAGTGTGATTTTGCTCATATATATTAAAGTGTCGTTAATGTAAAATACTAGATCAGCTATTGTATTTAAAATTGAATTTTGATAATGTAGTTTAGAATAACCGAAGACAGACAAAGCAGAATCCCAGTAAAAGAGATTGATCTGAAAGGTAAAGTCATTCTGTGGCTTATGTACGGGCATATGAATATTTACAATATTTAATTGCCCATATTTTAATTGAAGATATGTCATAATAGCAACACTATGAATGCAAACTTAATGATTTCACTCAATTAACCTATAGGTTTTAATGAAAGAGATGGAAATTTATGGAAATACTGAATAATAGCCCCATTAATTACAATAATACATTTAAAAAATAATAACACTTCTGTGCCAATTGTGGTGGCCCATCTTACCCCAATGGTCTAATTTTATCTTTTACTTCCAAATAAAAGCTATAACTTTTATTCCACAAATTTAAAAACATTGATGTGTCATTAACAACTAGACACGAAAACTTTGATATTCAACACAATACAAGTTATTGCATTATTTTCATTTTACCACAGCAGCCGTCTTTGTGTCGTGGTGTTTACGGAAACCTCAACATCTCTTAAAGCTGATCTTTAGAGTACATCACATGACCCTTCAGTCCAAATGTGATGATCAAGACCGCTCATAGACTCAGTCCTGAACCAAAGTAAGCTTTGAGACTCGTCTTACGTTCTGGTCATTATCCAAAGCGGCTTACAGAAGATGAACCTAACGACCCATCAGTGTGATGCCAGATTTATTAGAGAGCCAGGTTAGGAAACCAGCTGAAGCAGAAGTGAAACGCAGAAAAGAAGAAAGAGTGTGACATGTGTGAACCTAATATAAGCCTAAGAACACAGAGCAAATCAGTGTGTATGGAGAAGGCTGAAGCTGAGGCCCCTGGACACACTCGGGCCCCTGGCCCAGAATCTGCTTACATTAAATCTGTTAATTTCTCAAAGCACATGAGTAAAGTAGGGTTTCCTGCAGATTTAAACCAGCAGAAGATCGAATCTTTACACGCAGGATGATCAGTCTGAAAGTGAGAAGAAGATAAATGGCACTTTCTCACCCATGAAACTGAAACTGAGACGCATCTTCATGCTTTACTGAGACTCAAAGCCTTCCGACACTAAACATAAACTTTGAGCAATCTTGATATTTCCATCAGTTCTTGTGCAATATGACACAAATACAGCTGTGGTTAAATCAATCAAAGATGTGCTTTGGTCACAACATGTTCAAAAACTGATTTCAGAAATAAAACCACCTGTGATGAGTTCACATTTAAACTTATTTCAGAAGAACTTATTACAAAACACTAACTTCACTCTTCACCTCAAAACCAGCACTAATATATCAGACAGATTTATGAATCAGCTGACAGCATGACACACCTTCAGATTTAATATGAATTAATCACGCGAGCTGCTGTTTGTTTGATTGAATGTTGAACAGAAACTCAAATGACCGCAGACAAACTCGTTTCACACACCAGAACTTTCATTTTCGCCTTCAGACTCCAGCAAAGATCAGTAATACAGCCGATCGTTTATATGACAGTCGAGCTCTGCCCTATAAGCCAATTAACATTAAAACATTTCTTACCTCCGGGTAGTTTTCCGCGTGTAGATATGCGAGTGTGTGTGTGTGTGTGTGTGTGTGTACGGTCAGTGATCAGGAAACATGAATCAAGGAAGTTCAGAATCGCGCGGGTCTGTTATTATTAATGTTCATGTTGACATGAAACACATATGAAAGCTCCTTCTTCCCTGTTTTGTTGTTTTTGGATACAGTAGTGTAAATAGTTCACCTCCCAATTGATATGTTTTATTTTGACTGTTCGCACATGGATAACGTCACATGTTCGGGTGTTTGTTTGTGTGTGTGCCACCTGCTGGACGGGTCAGTGATTGTTTAATCTTTCAGACTTTTAAAGGTGTAAGTTTTTCACTTTACTAAAGCATAAAAATACCATAATATGCTTGCAGATATGTAGGAAACATGCAAAACTCACCTACTTGTTTCTCAGAAAAACAAAGCTACAGCCAGTTATTCTACTTTGAAATGTGCGTTCCGTGTCGGAATGTCTGTTTTTGTTTTGGTCTGTGCGATAATGCACGCCACCAGTTTATCCAATAGTATTTCGACACCCCAGGTTGCCGGTTGGCGGAAAACACAGCGTATTGCAGCCTTGGAAGCCAGCGAACAAACTGGGTCAGAGATCGCAGATTCTACCCGACCTAAAAAGCCTCAGCATCCATCTAAAAATCTCTATGAACGAGAGCATATTAATACGCAGATAAATCAACTCATCAATTTACAGTGTGGCTTTCATTGTCAATTGCGCTCGCTCACGTTTCCTGATCACTGACCGTACACACACACACACTCGCATCAAGCTGGCAACCCGCGTGAGCGTGGAGGAGGAGGGGGCGGGGCAAACAACGATCTCCAGTATTTTGAATTTGGACTGCAGTACCCATTTCAACCACTAGTGTCAATCCTACATACCGCACCATTAAATAATAATAAAAAATTATATGTTGGCATTCGTATTTTACACTAGTATGTGTGAGAGCAGAATTATGACAGAAATATTATTTAATCTCGATAGGTAAGTTTGTTGAAACAAAGTTTGAATGATGTCTTGACGAAAACTAGACGGTTTTATAATGAACAGACAGAGATCAGGGTGGAAGTATAAAGAACCAAACCGGTTGAACTGTCAATTCAGCTTCCCAGAGCTTTTTAAAAATCAAATTTCATGTTTGTAATTGAAAATATGACTTCATTTACATGATTCATGTTATTCATAATAAGAGTGAATGTGTGTATGTTATAAAATATTAGTTGCAAAAAGTTTAAATTGATTACTTCACAACCACAATTTCTCACATTCAGTTTTAGTTTTAGTTTGGCACTGGGTCTGCGTTTAGTGCCAGAGCTTGTGTCCACCGCAGACCCAGTGCCAGAGCTTGTGTCCACCACAGACCCAGTGCCAGAGCTTGTGTCCACCACAGACCCAGTGCCAGAGCTTGTGTCCACCACAGACCCAGTGCCAGAGCTTGTGTCCACCAGACCCAGTGCCAGAGGTTGTGTCCACCACAGACCCAGTGTCAGAGCTTGTGTCCACTAGACCCAGTGCCAGAGCTTGTGTCCACCAGGCCCAGTGCCAGAGCTTGTGTCCACCACAGACCCAGTGCCAGAGGTTGTGTCCACCAGACCCAGTGCCAGAGCTTGTGTCCACCGCAGACCCAGTGCCAGAGCTTGTGTCCACCACAGACCCAGTGCCAGAGGTTGTGTCCACCAGACCCAGTGCCAGAGCTTGTGTCCACCAGACCCAGTGCCAGAGCTTGTGTCCACCAGACCCAGTGCCAGAGCTTGTGTCCACCGCAGACCCAGTGCCAGAGCTTGTGTCCACCACAGACCCAGTGCCAGAGCTTGTGTCCACCACAGACCCAGTGCCAGAGCTTGTGTCCACCAGACCCAGTGCCAGAGGTTGTGTCCACCACAGACCCAGTGCCAGAGCTTGTGTCCACTAGACCCAGTGCCAGAGCTTGTGTCCACCAGACCCAGTGCCAGAGCTTGTGTCCACCACAGAACCAGTGCCAGAGGTTGTGTCCACCAGACCCAGTGCCAGAGCTTGTGTCCACCGCAGACCCAGTGCCAGAGCTTGTGTCCACCGCAGACCCAGTGCCAGAGCTTGTGTCCACCAGACCCAGTGCCAGAGCTTGTGTCCACCAGACCCAGTGCCAGAGCTTGTGTCCACCACAGACCCAGTGCCAGAGGTTGTGTCCACCAGACCCAGTGCCAGAGCTTGTGTCCACCAGACCCAGTGCCAGAGCTTGTGTCTACCGCAGACCCAGTGCCAGAGCTTGTGTCCACCTCAGACCCAGTGCCAGAGCTTGTGTCCACCGCAGACCCAGTGCCAGAGGTTGTATCCACCGCAGACCCAGTGCCAGAGCTTGTGTCCACCGCAGACCCAGTGCCAGAGCTTGTGTCCACCTCAGACCCAGTGCCAGAGCTTGTGTCCACCTCAGACCCAGTGCCAGAGCTTGTGTCCACCGCAGACACAGTGCCAGAGGTTGTGTCCACCACAGACCAGTGCCAGAGCTTGTGTCCACCACAGACCCAGTGCCAGAGCTTGTGTCCACCGCAGACCCAGTGCCAGAGCTTGTGTCCACCACAGACCTAGTGCCAGAGCTTGTGTCCACCAGACCCAGTGCCAGAGCTTGTGTCCACCAGACCCAGTGCCAGAGCTTGTGTCCACCACAGACCCAGTGCCAGAGCTTGTGTCCACCACAGACCCAGTGCCAGAGCTTGTGTCCACCAGACCCAGTGCCAGAGGTTGTGTCCACCACAGACCCAGTGTCAGAGCTTGTGTCCACTAGACCCAGTGCCAGAGCTTGTGTCCACCAGGCCCAGTGCCAGAGCTTGTGTCCACCACAGACCCAGTGCCAGAGGTTGTGTCCACCAGACCCAGTGCCAGAGCTTGTGTCCACCGCAGACCCAGTGCCAGAGCTTGTGTCCACCACAGACCCAGTGCCAGAGGTTGTGTCCACCAGACCCAGTGCCAGAGCTTGTGTCCACCAGACCCAGTGCCAGAGCTTGTGTCCACCAGACCCAGTGCCAGAGGTTGTGTCCACCACAGACCCAGTGCCAGAGCTTGTGTCCACTAGACCCAGTGCCAGAGCTTGTGTCCACCGCAGACCCAGTGCCAGAGCTTGTGTCCACCACAGACCCAGTGCCAGAGCTTGTGTCCACCACAGACCCAGTGCCAGAGCTTGTGTCCACTAGACCCAGTGCCAGAGCTTGTGTCCACCAGACCCAGTGCCAGAGCTTGTGTCCACCACAGACCCAGTGCCAGAGGTTGTGTCCACCAGACCCAGTGCCAGAGCTTGTGTCCACCGCAGACCCAGTGCCAGAGCTTGTGTCCACCGCAGACCCAGTGCCAGAGCTTGTGTCCACCAGACCCAGTGCCAGAGCTTGTGTCCACCAGACCCAGTGCCAGAGCTTGTGTCCACCACAGACCCAGTGCCAGAGGTTGTGTCCACCAGACCCAGTGCCAGAGCTTGTGTCCACCAGACCCAGTGCCAGAGCTTGTGTCTACCGCAGACCCAGTGCCAGAGCTTGTGTCCACCTCAGACCCAGTGCCAGAGCTTGTGTCCACCGCAGACCCAGTGCCAGAGGTTGTATCCACCAGACCCAGTGCCAGAGCTTGTGTCCACCACAGACCCAGTGCCAGAGCTTGTGTCCACCACAGACCCAGTGCCAGAGCTTGTGTCCACCAGACCCAGTGCCAGAGGTTGTGTCCACCACAGACCCAGTGTCAGAGCTTGTGTCCACTAGACCCAGTGCCAGAGCTTGTGTCCACCAGGCCCAGTGCCAGAGCTTGTGTCCACCACAGACCCAGTGCCAGAGGTTGTGTCCACCAGACCCAGTGCCAGAGCTTGTGTCCACCGCAGACCCAGTGCCAGAGCTTGTGTCCACCACAGACCCAGTGCCAGAGGTTGTGTCCACCAGACCCAGTGCCAGAGCTTGTGTCCACCAGACCCAGTGCCAGAGCTTGTGTCCACCAGACCCAGTGCCAGAGGTTGTGTCCACCACAGACCCAGTGCCAGAGCTTGTGTCCACTAGACCCAGTGCCAGAGCTTGTGTCCACCGCAGACCCAGTGCCAGAGCTTGTGTCCACCACAGACCCAGTGCCAGAGCTTGTGTCCACCACAGACCCAGTGCCAGAGCTTGTGTCCACCAGACCCAGTGCCAGAGGTTGTGTCCACCACAGACCCAGTGCCAGAGCTTGTGTCCACTAGACCCAGTGCCAGAGCTTGTGTCCACCAGACCCAGTGCCAGAGCTTGTGTCCACCACAGACCCAGTGCCAGAGGTTGTGTCCACCAGACCCAGTGCCAGAGCTTGTGTCCACCGCAGACCCAGTGCCAGAGCTTGTGTCCACCGCAGACCCAGTGCCAGAGCTTGTGTCCACCAGACCCAGTGCCAGAGCTTGTGTCCACCAGACCCAGTGCCAGAGCTTGTGTCCACCACAGACCCAGTGCCAGAGGTTGTGTCCACCAGACCCAGTGCCAGAGCTTGTGTCCACCAGACCCAGTGCCAGAGCTTGTGTCTACCGCAGACCCAGTGCCAGAGCTTGTGTCCACCTCAGACCCAGTGCCAGAGCTTGTGTCCACCGCAGACCCAGTGCCAGAGGTTGTATCCACCGCAGACCCAGTGCCAGAGCTTGTGTCCACCGCAGACCCAGTGCCAGAGCTTGTGTCCACCTCAGACCCAGTGCCAGAGCTTGTGTCCACCTCAGACCCAGTGCCAGAGCTTGTGTCCACCGCAGACACAGTGCCAGAGCTTGTGTCCACCACAGACCCAGTGCCAGAGCTTGTGTCCACCACAGACCTAGTGCCAGAGCTTGTGTCCACCAGACCCAGTGCCAGAGCTTGTGTCCACCAGACCCAGTGCCAGAGCTTGTGTCCACCACAGACCCAGTGCCAGAGCTTGTGTCCACCAGACCCAGTGCCAGAGCTTGTGTCCACCAGACCCAGTGCCAGAGCTTGTGTCCACCACAGACCCAGTGCCAGAGCTTGTGTCCACCAGACCCAGTGCCAGAGCTTGTGTCCACCAGACCCAGTGCCAGAGTTTGTGTCCACCAGACCCAGTGCCAGAGCTTGTGTCCACCAGACCCAGTGCCAGAGCTTGTGTCCACCAGACCCAGTGCCAGAGTTTGTGTCCACCAGACCCAGTGCCAGAGCTTGTGTCCACCAGACCCAGTGCCAGAGCTTGTGTCCACCGCAGACCCAGTGCCAGAGCTTGTGTCCACCAGACCCAGTGCCAGAGCTTGTGTCCACCAGACCCAGTGCCAGAGCTTGTGTCCACCGCAGACCCAGTGCCAGAGCTTGTGTCCACCGCAGACGCAGTGCCAAAGGTTGTGTCCACCAGACCCAGTGCCAGAGCTTGTGTCCAACAGACCCAGTGCCAGAGCTTGTGTCCACCGCAGACCCAGTGCCAGAGCTTGTGTCCACCTCAGACCCAGTGCCAGAGCTTGTGTCCACCGCAGACCCAGTGCCAGAGGTTGTGTCCACCGCAGACCCAGTGCCAGAGGTTGTGTCCACCGCAGACCCAGTGCCAGAGCTTGTGTCCACCAGACCCAGTGCCAGAGCTTGTGTCCACCAAACCCAGTGCCAGAGCTTGTGTCCACCACAGACCCAGTGCCAGAGCTTGTGTCCACCAGACCCAGTGCCAGAGCTTGTGTCCACCAGACCCAGTGCCAGAGCTTGTGTCCAGCACAGACACAGTGCCAGAGGTTGTGTCCACCGCAGACCCAGTGCCAGAGGTTGTGTCCACCACAGACCCAGTGCCAGAGGTTGTGTCCACCACAGACCCAGTGCCAGAGCTTGTGTCCACCAGACCCAGTGCCAGAGCTTGTGTCCACCGCAGACCCAGTGCCAGAGCTTGTGTCCACCAGACCTAGTGCCAGAGCTTGTGTCCACCACAGACCCAGTACCAGAGCTTGTGTCCACCACAGACCCAGTGCCAGAGCTTTCTCCCCTATCTTCCATCATTGGACTCTTCTATCCCCAGCCTGGGGCGATTGATTTCCTGATGACTTCCTGTGCCCAAGCCCTTCTCTCATCCACTAGTTCTGTCAAGTCTTCTTCGTCGCTGATGGTTAAGGCCAGTCCCAAGTCTCCTTTGTCACTGACGGACCCGCCCTGCCTCCTATTCCCTCCTCCTCCAAGTAAGCCGTCCAGTTTCCTCTGTGTTGGCTCTGCTGGTTCCGTTAGGCTCTTCATCACCTTCTCCTCTGTTGACTCTGCCCAGCGATGCTGCAACGCCTCGGGCGTCCTGTCCCCCAGCTTCAGAGCTGGAGACGAGTTTGTTGAGGATTAGTGCCACTGGATGACGTGACGATGAGGCCTTCACGGAG
>CM077178.1:160160-177660 GCA_039654105.1 Coreius guichenoti | reverse complement strand
TTGACCAGGTCAGAAAACTGTTGCGTTCCCTTCATCTGCTCACACTCTTCATACTACACAGTGACTTAGTGCATAAGTTTGTGAATTGGGACGCACCGTTTGTTTTGAAGAAACCGCATCCTGACGTCCTTCCTACCACGGATATCGGGGCTTTGTTCATCCAATTATGTCATGTCATGTTTTGGTAGATTAAGTTTTTCGCACATTAGATGTGTTTTGTAGAATATTTTTAAACTGTTCCACTGGGACCTTTACTTTAAAAACTGATGTTCTTCCTCAGTGTTTCTGTCTTGTTTTCCAGCACAAATACCTAAACGCTCATAAATCCTCTGGCAGGTACGTGCTGGACAATCAGTACACCAGCTCCATGGGCTCCCGGTTCCCCGTCAAATGGTCTCCACCTGAAGTCCTGCATTTCAGCAAGTTTAGCAACAAGTCAGACGTCTGGTCATTTGGTGAGGCCTGGAGGTCAGATGTTGGGTGTGTTGTGGCTCTGTGTGAGTCGTATCCAGGCGTTGAGTGTGTGTGTTTGTGTGAGCAGGTGTGCTGATGTGGGAGGTTTTCTCTGAGGGCAAGAGCCCATTTGAGAACCGCACTAATGTGGAGGTGGTGGAGGAGGTGACGCAGGGCGGCCGTCTGTACAGGCCTCACCGGGCGTCTGCGCACATCTACAACATCATGTACCGCTGCTGGCATGAGGTCAGACACACATTCACAAACCACATTCCTCAAGGCTGGAATACACCACACCACACCACTGTTGCCCCGATGCAGAGTCTGGACGAGTCGACAGCAGTTATCGAAAGTCAGAGCCAGTCTGTAGTGTATGGAATGCCAAGTCTGCCAATATTAAAAATAAATAAATACATAAATAAATAAATATACATAGAAAAGCATAAAAACAAAAATAAATAATTATTTATACATTTATTTCCTTATGTATATATTTATTTTTTTCCACATTTATTTATTCTTTTATTTATTTCTACATTTATTCATTTCTATTTTTATTTATTTCCACATTTATTTATTTATACATTTCTTTATTTATACATTTGTGCATTTTTACATGTCTTTGTCTGTAGGGTAATGAGGAGGGCGTGGTTTACCTCAGACATAGCAATCGAGCTCAGAGTAGGCGAGGGCGAAGCGTTGAGGCCACAGTGACACCTTGTGGTGCGGCCGAAATACAATAAGTACAGCCTACTGACGTTGATACTGTCTGTGATGAATGACGTGGATAGATATATGGCCAAAATCTTATACCACGGGTTGAGTCATAGGTTATAAGGTTGCCCCTGGACATCAGTTTATAGGGGTAGTCTAAAGACTACCACCGCTTAATAGAAAATAAGTTTGTTTCTAGTATTGTTTTTGGAAGTTACATTAAAATGCAGTTAGCTCAAAAATATGAGGGTACGCGACAGGTGCTGTTTGAAAGAGGATGATGCATCTGTGTATGTTTAATGCATGGCGTGTGTGTTTCACCAGCTCCGTTTCTATGGGCACATTTGATTTATCTAATTCTGGATATTTCCAGTTGATAACTTAGCCTAAGACGTGTGATTAATAATAAGACCACACCAAGAAAAACGTATTATACTCAGTGATGCTGTGACTGTCCACACGTGAAGTGACGCGATGCGACAAAACGTTCTCCTGTAACCGACGCCTCGTTCTATTCTGGATCTTTGAAATATGCGTTGTATTTTAAGCGTTTGTCACATGTTGTGCATGTACAAATAGGAAATATGAATGTGAAGTGAATTTGTGGTCTCGTTTCAAATGCATTGATCAATATGCTTGCGTTGACTTCACTGTAGCCTATATGTGCGCTGCTTCCTTTCCGTGTGTTCTGACCGGTAATGGAAAATATCAAGCGCTTCCATTTCAGAGTCCCTGTTATCAGATCTGTTGAAGATGTTGCTGTTCATGTTTGTTAGCCCAGGACATTTTACATTCCAGACCAGACGATGTTCTACGGCCATGTCCAGAGTAAAGAATACACAGTAGCCTACCGTTAGGGTGATATGACTTAACCCGTGATATAAGATTTTGGCCATATACCTATCCAAGTCATTCATCACAGACAGTATCAGCGTCAGTAGGCTGTACTTATTGTATTTCGGCCGCACCACAAGGTGTCACTGTGGCCTCAACGCTTCGCCCTCGCCTACTCTGAGCTCGATTGCTATGTCTGAGGTAAACCACGCCCTCCTCATTACCCTACGGACAAAGGCATGTAAAAATACAGAAATGTATAAATAAATAAATGAAGAAATGAAGAAATGTGGAAATAAAAAAATAGAAATGAATAAATGTATAAATAAATAAAAGAATAAATAAATACATGTGGAAAAAAATAAATGCATACATGAATAAGGAAATAAATGTATAAATAATTATTTATTTTTGTTTTTTTTGCTATTCTATGTATATTTATTTATTTATTTTTGCTTTTTTTACATTTCTTTGTATATTTATTTATGTATTTATTTATTTTTAATTTTGGCAGACTTGGCATTCCATAGTTGTGTAGTGTATGATGGACACAGAGATCAGACTGTGATTCCATCCTGATCAAACATGTTTGATATTTTGATTTTGATACTCTTGTTTTCCCTTGCAACCATTTGATGCTTAGTGTTCGTGTTGTGTATTCCAGCCTTTACGTCTGAATCTCTGCATGTGTCCATCACTGACATCATCACAGCACTTTGTTTGTGTATGTGTGTGTGTGTGTTTTCAGAAACCTCAGGGACGACCATGTTTTTCTGAGCTACTGCAGAATATCACACAGATCACTGAAGAGGAGACGGACACATAAACACACAGTCTCACACACACACACACACACACACACACACACACACACACACACACACACACACACACACACACACACACACACACACACTCCCTTTCACACACTCACACTCTCTCTCACACACACACACACACACACACACACTCCCTTTCACACACTCACACTCTCTCTCACACACACACACACACACACACACACACACTCCCTTTCACACACACACAGACACTCACTTTCACACACTCACACACACACTCACATGAAAAAATGGAGCACAGCTGGAAGAAAACAAAACTGGAGGTATTTTGCATTTCGTGGAAAGAGAGCATTATTGCATACAGAAAGGCCGTAAAAACTGCTAGATCTGCTTATTTTTTGACTCTCTTAGAAGAAAACAAACACAACCCTAGGTATTTATTTGATACAGTGGCTAAATTAACCAAAGATAAAGCTTCAACTTCTGACGTTTCCAAACAGCACAGCAGTAATGACTTTATGAACTTCTTCACTTGCAAGATTGATAATATTAGGAAGAAAATTATAACTATGCAACCATCTACTACAGTATCACATCAGACAGTGCATTGTAGTGTCACTGAGGAAAAATTACACTCATTCACTGCCATAGGAGAGGAAGAATTGGCTAAACTCGTTAAATCAGCTAAATCAACAGCATGTATGCTCGACCCTATACCGACTAAACTACTAAAAGAGATGCTTCCAGAGGTCATAGATCTTCTTCTTACAGTTTTTCTTGATTGTTTACACACATTTTCTGAAAGCATGCCTCATACTCTCAGAACTCTACACACAAATAAAAAAACACACACACAATGGGCAAAACCCCTCAATTCTCCTGCAAAATGAAACTTTACATTCAAAACAACAACAAAAAATTTTTTATTTCTTCTCAAAATGGTATTTTGTTTTCAAATGACACACACAAACCATCATAAGAACCAGTTGAACACTGATGTGCTCAATGTAAAACACTTCTTCTCCATTTATCATAATGACTTAGGTCTTTTTTTGGTTCAGTGTTACACTTACTACAGACAGTACATACATAACTGTGTTGTAAAATATTTGAGAATATTGTTTTTATACTAAGAACACACAAATACACGGTAACAAATATATTTTATTTTTCCCACAAAAACAATGTACACAGTGTACATCCCAACCAACACAAAGTTGCACATACAGTGGGGAGAACAAGTATTTGATACACTGCCGATTTTGCAGGTTTGCCTACTTACAAAGCATGTAGAAGTCTGTAATTTTTATCATAGGTACACTTCAACTGTGAGAGACGGAATCTAAAAAAAAAAAAATCCAGAAAATCACATGTTATGATTTTTAAATAATTAATTAGCATTTTATTGCATGACATAAGTATTTGATACATCAGAAAAGCAGAACTTAATATTTGGTACAGAAACCTTTGTTTGCAATTACAGAGATCATATGTTTCCTGTAGTTCTTGACCAGGTTTGCACACACTGCAGCAGGGATTTTGGCCCACTCCTCCATACAGACCTTCTCCAGATCCTTAAGGTTTCGGGGCTGTCGCTGGGCAATACGGACTTTCAGCTCCCTCCAAAGATTTTCTATTGGGTTCAGGTCTGGAGACTGGCTAGGCCACTCCAGGACCTTGAGATGCTTCTTACGGAGCCACTCCTTAGTTGCCCTGGCTGTGTGTTTCGGGCCGTTGTCATGCTGGAAGACCCAGCCACGACCCATCTTCAATGCTCTTACTGAGGGAAGGAGGTTGTTGGCCAAGATCTCGCGATACATGGCCCCATCCATCCTCCCCTCAATACGGTGCAGTCGTCCTGTCCCCTTTGCAGAAAAGCATCCCCAAAGAATGATGTTTCCACCTCCATGCTTCACGGTTGGGATGGTGTTCTTGGGGTTGTACTCATCCTTCTTCTTCCTCCAAACACGGCGAGTGGAGTTTAGACCAAAAAGCTCTATTTTTGTCTCATCAGACCACATGACCTTCTCCCATTCCTCCTCTGGATCATCCAGATGGTCATTGGCAAACTTCAGACCGGCCTGGCTTGAGCAGGGGGACCTTGCGTGCGCTGCAGGATTTTAATCCATGACGGCGTAGTGTGTTACTAATGGTTTTCTTTGAGACTGTGGTCCCAGGTCTCTTCAGGTCATTGACCAGGTCCTGCCATGTAGTTCTGGGCTGATCCCTCACCTTCCTCATGATCATTGATGCCCCACGAGGTGAGATCTTGCATGGTGCCCCAGACCGAGGGAGATTGACCGTCATCTTGAACTTCTTCCATTTTCTAATAATTGCGCCAATAGTTGTTGCCTTCTCACCAAGCTGCTTGCCTATTGTCCTGTAGCCCATCCCAGCCTTTTGCAGGTCTACAATTTTATCCCTGATGTCCTTACACAGCTCTCTGGTCTGGGCCATTGTGGAGAGGTTGGAGTCTGTTTGATTGAGTGTGTGGACAGGTGTCTTTTATACAGGTAACGAGTTTAAACAGGTGCAGTTAATACAGGTAACGAGTGGAGAACAGGAGGGCTTCTTAAAGAAAAACTAACAGGTCTGTGAGAGCCGGAATTCTTACTGGTTGGTAGGTGATCAAATACTTATGTCATGCAATAAAATGCAAATTATTTAAAAATCATACAATGTTATTTTCTGGATTTTTGTTTTAGATTCCGTCTCTCACAGTTGAAGTGTACCTATGATAAAGTAGGAAAACCTGCAAAATCGGCAGTGTATCAAATACTTGTTCTCCCCACTGTACAGTGGTCTACATACAAAACAACAGAAGAATTTACTGTATACAGTTACAGTAAAAAAAAAGAGCTCACCTGTTGCCCTTTTATGCTAAAGCTCTGTTTGCTAACTGTAAAACTGTGTGACAGGTGTTTGCCCATGTGATGAGTCAGTGTGCATATTTGAATGGCAGTGTGTTCCTTGTGAAAACAAGAGATTTTCTGCATGAAAATTGTGCCAAATGCAGAGAATTGTGTGTAGTGTTTTGAAAAAAAGTGTGTTTTAGAACTGCAGTTTGAGTGTAAAGCAGGAATTGTGCTTGTAGTTTAGCAGAACTGGTTCAGGGGGTTGGTGCATGAGTTACATGTTGTGGTCATTGTGTCTCAAGTACCAGTATTTGTGTGTAAACAATTGAGAAAAACTGTAATATCATTCATTCATCTTTGTCATTAGGATATGTACCGAAAACCTTTAAGTTGGCTATTATTAAACCTCTTATTAAAAAAACGCAACTTGATCCTACAAAATTAGTCAATTACAGGCCAATCTCAAATCTACCCTTTCTGTCAAAAATACTAGAAAAGGCAGTGTCCTCACAATTATGCTCCTTTTTAGAAAGAAATGGTATCTGTGAGGATTTCCAGTCAGGATTTAGACCGTATCATAGTACTGAGACTGCTCTCATTAGAGTTACAAATGATTTACTCTTATCATCCGATCGTGGTTGTATCTCTCTGTTAGTGTTACTCGATCTTAGCGCTGCATTCGATACTATCGACCACAACATTCTTTTGAATAGACTCGAAAATTATGTTGGCATTAGTGGAATTGCATTGGCATGGTTTAAATCATACTTATCTGACCGTTATCAGTTTGTAGCAGTAAATGAAGAGATGTCACACCGAACACAAGTTCAGTATGGAGTACTGCAGGGCTCAGTGCTAGGACCGTTGCTTTTCACCCTGTACATGCTACCACTGGGAGATATTATTAGGAAGCATGGCGTTAATTTTCATTGTTATGCTGACGATACTCAGCTCTATATTTCTTCACGCCCTGACGAAACTTACCAATTCACAAGATTAACAGAATGCATAGCTGATATAAAAAATTGGATGACTAGTAATTTCCTGCAACTTAATTCAGAAAAAACTGAATTTTTAATCATTGGACAAAAAAACTCCACAAGTAGTAACCTAGAATACTGTCTAACACTCGATGGCTGCTCTGTCAAGTCCTCGTCGTCAGTTAGGAACCTGGGTGTGCTCTTTGATACCAATCTCTCATTTGAAAGCCACGTTTCTAGCATCTGTAAAACTGCATTCTACCATCTTAAAAATATATCTAAATTACGGCACATGCTTTCAATGCAAAATGCTGAACAGTTAGTTCATGCGTTCATGACCTCAAGGCTAGATTATTGTAATGCTCTACTGGGTGGTTGCCCTCACACACACACACACACTCACTCACTCACACACTCACATTCACTCTCACACACACAAATATAAACACAACCACACACTCACACACATGTGGCTCTACACACACATGCCCACACCATATACTGTAAACACATACACACTCACTGCATATATATATATACACACACACTCACACTTCTCTCTCTCTCACACACACACACTCTCATCTCACACACATAAACTCGTATCACACACACGCTCAGAGAATGGGACTGTTGGACTGTTGAGGAAGGTTCTACGGCTGCATCATGATCTTCAGCATGAGCTGTGATACACACTATGTGTGTGTGACAGTGAGATAATGAGATGTTTGTGTCACACTGTAAACATGTCAGACAGTCTGTAAGTTCCTGTCAGTAGAGACGCAGCACACTGTGTGAAACAAATCGCTTAACATACTGAACCATTTTTTATTAAAACAAATTAAAAATGTGGAACGTGAAGTTGTGTGAAGTTTATGTTTAGGGTTTGGGTTGCAGGATAGAAAATATCATTAGCTCTGTATAAGAACCATTACGATTATAGAAACGCCTCATAATGATAGGTGTGTGTGTGTGTGAGTGTGTATGAGTGAGTATATGTGTGTAAGAGTGTGTGTGTGTGTGTGGTTACACATGCCTGAGGGAAAGTTCAGTGTTTAATTAAATGTTAAGTTCTTGGTGAGGCTGATCAGTTCAGATCTGACACGCGTCTGTCATCAAACACCATGAGAATCCGTCGGTGCTTCTTCATTCTCTCCGTCTTCCTCCCGTTCACTGTGAGTTTACACTGTTTACTATTCATTCATTTCTTTCTTCCTTTCATTGATTTACAAGTTACATGATGCAGCTTGTGTGTGTTGTGTTTCTGCAGTGGATCTCAGCGGCAGACGAGACGCTCTGTGTACGTTCACACTCAACACACACTGATTGATTTCAGCAGATGTCATGTATTCATCTTGTCGTTTGTTTTAGGTGTCTCTTTATTACCCGTACAGCTACATGTGGGTGGGTCCGTATCAGGTACGAGAATGAATGTGTCATGTAATACAATAATAATACACTGCGTCTGCATCAGAATACTGACGTGTCTTTTTGTGCTTTCATCCACAGGTCGTCCCGGTTCTGACCCGCTATGTGAGTGATGTAGAGTGGCCTGAAGCCTCATACAGTATCACAACAAGATCTCGTCATGTCTTGTTTTGGCTTTTCAGGTTGTTCCAGTGTCTCTCAAAACAGCTCGACCCGAGCGGCTGACGACTCCAACACCCCTCATGACCCCGTCGACCCCGAGCGAAACTCCCACCACCACAACAGCCAGACGAGGAGACAACTGAGAGCCAGTCCAGCATCTCTACCACACTGCAAACAATGATGATCTTCCTCAGTGTTTCTGTCTTGTTTTCCAGTACAAACGTTCTTAAATCAAGATACATTTACTGGAGAAGCAACATGGCTGAAGATTGTTTCTGGAAAATGCATCAAAATGAAGTGAGTTTGTGCTGAAAACAAGAGCAAATATCTGCCAATGGAGTCGGAAAAATAACCTTCATTCAAAGTGAAAGATTATTGTTCTGACCCCTTCGGCAGATATTTGCTCTTGTTTTAATCACAAACCCACAGAATAAACATCACAGAACATTATTGCTCAAGCCTGTGGGTTTTTCTTCACTACATGTCATTTGCTAATTAAATCCTACCAGTGCTGACAAGTAGAACACAAACATGTCAAACAAATAAAATCCTGTTTTATTTCATTACCAGACCTCGTCACATTTTTTTTAATTTGAGACTCATTGGGTCTCATTCACCAAGCATGCGTGAAATGTGCGCATGAGCGATTTTAAGAACAAATCGCAATTCACTGAAGATTTCGTAATCATTTTTTTTTCTACATTTACGAAAAAATATAGGAAGCACTAAAACCACACGTACCCAAAAAGAACTTACTCTGTATGGCTTTATAATCGTGTTAAGAAGTTATATTTCATCCTAACATGACTATAATTACATTGAAGTATATTTCATTAATTGTATTATATAATCTGTATATAAAATTATATAATGAAATTATTAAATAATACAATTTAATTTAATCTTAAATACATTCGATCATATACAGTTAAAGAGTAAGAAAAGCTGCATTATAGCTTCAGCTGCAGGTTTCTCTGAATAACACAGATATACGTGTGTGTACAGCTGCTAATGAGAGTCTGTAATCTGAGTCTGTATTAAAGCTGTTTATTGTGAGAACTGGTGAGAACGCCACACTTGGCATTGCTCGAGGATCCGGGCGAGAGCGCGTCTGCAAACAGCGGCAAGTTTGACGAGAGTGACGAAAGGCTGTAAGGAAAGCGTGTGCGGAAAGCCCTTATATGGAGATGGGTTGGGCGGAAAGCCCTTATATGGAGATGGGTTGGTCGGAAAGCCCTTATATGGAGATGGGTTGGGTGGAAAGCCCTTATATGGAGATGGGTTGGGCAGAAAGCCCTTATATGGAGATGGTTTGGGTGTGTTTTATGCAAATGACTAACCTTGTGCACGCGGCCGCTCATTTAGAATACTCCTAATTCACTAACATCAGAACGAGGTTAAGAACAAATTCATGTGCGTACGAACGTTTTGTGAATCAGGCGGAGAGTTTTCGTGAGATGTTCTCCTGTGCGTACAAATATGAAAGAATCCACGCAATTATTAGTGAATGAGACCCATTGTCATTCAGCTCATGTGAAGAGCAGGAAGATGTGAAGAAAGGGCATAATCACCCACGGGAGCCACAGACTGGTTCAGGCAGACAGGATCCGTGCCTGAAGGGCAGGGACATCCGAGTTATAGAACCTAACAAAATTTGACAGCGAGGACCAACAGCCGTCACACAGATGTCACCAATGGACACTCCGCTCGACCACACCCAGGAGGAGGCCATTCCCCTAGTGGAGTGGGCCCTCACAGCAACAGGCCACTGTAGGCCCAAGGAAGCGTAGGTCAGCGCTATTGCATCTACTATCCAACGGGATAGTCTCTGCTTCGTAACTTGCAGCCCCTTAGTGCACACAAGAGCCCCTCCGAAGCACACAAAAAGCTGCTCTGATTTCTAGAATTGGCTAGAGCGCTCAATATACACCTTAAGGGCCTGGACTGGGCATAGTAGGCGCAATGACTGTAGAGTACCTTAGGCACATAGCCATGCCTCGGTTTAAGGACGACCTTACTGCCATTTGGCTAAAGCTAAAGTGGGGGGCCTTAGAGAGCCCTGAGGTCCGTAGACAGGTGGGGGCAAGGTGGGTTCAGCCTTCTAGCCCCCTGAAGGAACTTCACAATTAAAGTCGTTCCTCCCAACTGATTGGCCGGCGATAGGGGCGTGCTACATACCGGACTGCACACCAGTCAGAAAAGACAGACCACTTGAGAGCATCTGTCCTCCCTGATTCGGCTGATGCCCTGAGGGAGCAGAGCTACCGGGGGGAGGTATACAGGAGCAGACTGGGCCACTTGTGGGATAGCGTGTCCTTTTCCTTTGAAAAGAACACTGGGCAGTTGGAGTTCTCCTTCGAGGCAAAGAGGTTCGGGCTTGCCCAAAGATACTCCAAATCATCGGTGGAGTCTCCATTCCCCTGGAATACCCTGCACCGGGACTGCATGTCCACTCCCTGGTTCAGCCTGCCCGGCACATGCACTGGAGGCTGTGCTGTGCTTACAGGAGGAGACATCTCGTCAGTCTGTTCGCCTGAGTCCCCCTTGGTGATTTATGTAGGCTACCACCATCATGCTGTCAGATTCGGAAGAAAACCCTTGAGTGCCAGAAAAACCGGCATCATTTTCAGGCAGTCGATGTGCCAGCGTAACATCAGGCCTGACCAGGAGCCGAACACCGGTCTGCCATCGCACAGGGCGACCCAACCCGAGTTGGCGGTGTCCATCACAGCTACCTTTCTTCTGGAGACTAGCCCCAGATCCACTCCCAACTGGTACAGATGGGGTGATTTCCAGGGGTCCAGATCCTTGACATTGAAGCGTCCCAGGCGCTACGCACTTAGGTTCCTGAAAGGAAGAAAATGGGGGAGCATGAGGGGGCGGGATCGCTCTCTCTAAAGAAAGAGCTTTGGCATGGGCGGGGCCCAGAGTGCTCGTCCAAGGGATGCAGGGGATTTTGTAGCAAACAATGGCAATTGTTTCAAAGCAGCTTCACAGTGGTAACAGGAAAATAACGCAACGGAATTTGATTCGGCTGTACAGCCGCTCTGGAGAAAACGGTGATGTCATCTAGCTTATTTCAATTATCATATAGTGTCAATGTGGGCAGATCAGTAATATAGTTGAAATTTAAGTGTCCCCAACTGAGCAAGCCAAAAGCCAAAGGCGACGGTGGCAAGGAACCAAAACTCCTTCAGGGCCAGAATGGAGAAAAAAAACCTTGGGAGAAACCAGGCTCAGTCGGGGTGCCAGTTCTCCTCTGGCAGACGAACAAATAGTGTATGATTATGATTCTCGCAACATTACAGGTCAGAAGTCATATTAGATCAATAGATATTCGTAGGATTATTCGAAAGATTGGAGTCGTCACGCCGGGGACGGGTTTAATGAGGATGTCGTGTCGATGCGGCATTTACAGGGGGGAGTTTAATTGACACGGTCTCTACAGACACTTCAGGGATATGGTCGTCATGTCCAGGCTAAGGTCCACCATCTGGTCTGGATACGGCCCGGATCCGGCCGACTGCAGTAAACCTCGGGATAAACAGAGAGACTAACATTAGCGTAGATGCCATTCTTCTTATGATGTAACGAGTACATCAGGTGTTATGGGAAGTGTTCCCGGTTCCGGCTGACCTAGTTAATGCAGCCTAAAACAATCATTTAACTGATTTAAGTAACAGAAATTAAAAAATGTTTTATGTGTATGCCATAGTAAAGAGATGTGTTTTTAGTCTAGATTTAAACTGACAGAGTGTGTCTGCTTCCCGAACAATGCTAGGAAGACTGTTCCAGAGTTTAGGTGCTAAATAGGAAAAGGATCGACCGCCTGCAGTTGATTTTGATATTCTAGGTATTATCAACTGGCCAGAGTTTTGAGACCGCAATAGACGTGATGGAGTATAATGCGCTAAGAGCTCGCTCAAGTACTGGGGCGCTAAACCATTTAGTGCTTTGTAAGTAATCAGCAAGATTTTAAAATGTATACGACGTTTAATAGGGAGCCAATGCAGTGTTGCCAGAACCGGGCTAATATGGTCATACTTCCTGGTTCTAGTAAGAACTCTAGCTGCTGCGTTTTGGACAAGCTGCCGTTTATTTATTAAGCGAGCAGGGCAACCACCCAGTAGAGCATTACAATAATCTAGCCTTGAGGTCATGAACGCATGAACTAACTGTTCAGCATTTTGCATTGAAAGCATGTGCCGTAATTTAGATATATTTTTAAGATGGTAGAATGCAGTTTTACAGATGCTAAAAAACGTGGCTTTCAAATGAGAGATTGGTATCAAAGAGCACACCCAGGTTCCTAACTGACGACGAGGACTTGACAGAGCAGCCATCGAGTGTTAGACAGTATTCTAGGATACTACTTGTGGAGTTTTTTTGTCCAATGATTAAAAATTCAGTTTTTTCTGAATTAAGTTGCAGGAAATTACTAGTCATCCAATTTTTTATATCAGCTATGCATTCTGTTAATCTTGTGAATTGGTAAATTTCGTCAGGGCGTGAAGAAATATAGAGCTGAGTATCGTCAGCATAACAATGAAAATTAACGCCATGCTTCCTAATAATATCTCCCAGTGGTAGCATGTACAGGGTGAAAAGCAACGGTCCTAGCACTGAGCCCTGCGGTACTCTATACTGAACTTGTGATCGGTGTGACATCTCTTTATTTACTGCTACAAACTGATAACGGTCAGATAAGTATGATTTAAACCATGCCAATGAAATTCCACTAATGCCAACAGATCGAGTAACACTAACAGAGATCGAGTAACACTAACAGAGAGATACAACCACGATCAGATGATAAGAGTAAATCATTTGTAACTCTAATGAGAGCAGTCTCAGTACTATGATACGGTCTAAATCCTGACTGGAAATCCTCACAGATACCATTTCTTTCTAAAAAGGAGCATAATTGTGAGGACACTGCCTTTTCTAGTATTTTTGACAGAAAGGGTAGATTTGAGATTGGCCTGTAATTGACTAATTTTGTAGGATCAAGTTGTGGTTTTTTAATAAGTGGTTTAATAATAGCCAACTTAAAAGTTTTCGGTACATATCCTAATGTCAAGGATGAATTAATGATATTAAGAAGAGGATCTATGACCTCTGGAAGCATCTCTTTTAGTAGTTTAGTCGGTATGGGGTCGAGCATACATGTTGTTGATTTTGATGATTTAACGAGTTTAGCCAATTCTTCTCCTATAGCAGTGAATGAATGTAATTTTTCCTCAGTGACACTACAATGCACTGTCTGATGTGATACTGTAGTAGACGGCTGCATGGTTATAATTTTTTTCCTAATATTATCAATCTTACAGGTAAAGAAGTTCATAAAGTCATTACTGCTGTGCTGTTTACAAACATCAGAAGTTGAAGCTTTATTGTTAATTTAGCCACTGTATCGAATAAATACCTAGGGTTGTGTTTGTTTTCTTCTAAGAGAGTCGAGAAATAAGCAGATCTAGCAGTTTTTAGGGCCTTTCTGTATGCAATCATGCTCTCTTTCCACGAAATGCGAAAAACTTCTAGTTTTGTTTTCTTCCAGCTGCGCTCCATTTTTCTGGCTGCTGTTTTAAGGGCCCGGGTGTGCTCGTTGTACCACGGCGTTGGACTATTTTCTTTAATCTTCTTTAAGCACCGGGGAGCAACTGTGTCTAAAGTGCTGGAAAAGAGAGAGTCAATAGTTTCTGTTGCAACATCGAGTTCCTCTAGGCTATCTGGGATGCTGAGGAGATGAAACTGATGAGGAAGATTATTTACAAAGAAATCTTTAGTCGCAGCAGTGATAGTCCTGCCATATTTGAAGTGAGGGAACGGCTTTGCAGCCTTTGCTAAATTAAGTGTACATAATACTAGGTAATGATCTGAGATGTCATCGCTCTGCTGCACAATTTCAATGGTATCAACATTTATTCCATGTGACAGTATTAGGTCTAACGTATGATTACGGCGATGAGTGGGTCCTGACACGTGTTGCCTTACTCCAATAGAGTTTAGAATGTCTCTAAATGCCAATCCCAATGCGTCTTTTCATTGTCTACATGGATATTAAAATCACCAACAATTAGGACTTTATCTGCAGCCAGTACTAACTCTGATAGAAAATCAGCAAATTCTCTGGTAAAGTCTGTATGGTGCCCTGGTGGCCTGTATACAGTAGCCAGCACAAATGTCAAACGGGATTTATCAATTTCACTACATAACGTTACATAAAGCACCAAAACTTCAAAGGAATTATATTTGAAACTAGACTTCTGAGTAATACCGAAGATATTATTATAAATTACAGCAACACCTCCCCCTTTACCTTTCAGACGCGGCTCGTGTTTATAACAATAATCTTGGGGGTGGACTCATTTAAAGTAATGTAATCGTCAGGTTTTAGCCAGGTTTCTGTCAAACACAGCACATCTAGGTTATGATCTGTAATTATATCATTAACAATAAGCGCTTTTGAGGAAAGGGATCGAATATTCAGCAGCCCGAGCTTTATCATTTGATCATCTGTATTATATCTGTTGTTTATTTGTTGGACATCAATTAAATTTTTTACCGTTGAATGGTTTTGATGGTTTTTTGTATTTACTAATTCGTGGAACAGACACAGTCTCTATGTGATAATATCTAGGTGAAAGAGTCTCTATGTGCTGGGATTTATCTGACTTCTGTGACGTGAGACAGCTAGCAGGCGGTCGGGTAAGCCAGTCCGTCTGCTTCCTGACCTGGGCCCCAGTTAGTCAATGTTTAGCTCTAAGACTATGTGCCAAATTACTAGAGAGAAGAGCGGCACCATCACAGGAAGGATGAATACCATTCTATGAACCCTATATTATTCTGCGGACACCACTTAGACAACCAGCCATTGAGTGATGATAGTCTGCTAAGTATCTCATCACTCCTTTTAACGGGGAGGGGACCAGAGCAGAAAACGTCATCTGCCATCGTACTTGCGAGTTTACACACCTCTTTAATGTTAATTTTGGTGATCTCCGACTGGCGAAGTCGAACATCATTTGTGCCGACGTGAATAATAATCTTAGAGAATTTATGATTAGCATTAGCCAGCACTTTTAAATTTGCTTTGATGTCAGGCGCTCTGGCTCCCGGTAAACATGTGACACTGGTGGCTGGTGTCTCTATTTTCACGTTCCGTGTAATAGAATCGCCAATAACTAGGGCACTTTCAACAGGATTCTCAGTGGGTGCGTCACTGAGTGGGGAGAACCTGTTTGATGTTCTAATCGGAATGGAAGAGTGGTTTTTTGATCTGCGACTATGCCGTCTCACCGTCACCCAGTTGCCCTGCTACACGGGCTCTACAGCCGGAACCGAACAATGTACAGGGTTCACTAAGCTATTCGCATCCAAAGCAGTGTCTAAAGCTGTTACATTCTCACTACTCTCGAATAAAGTCTGGATGCGTGTCTCTAATTCTGAAATCTTCTCCGTCAGCCTGACTATCTCCTTACATTTATCACATGTGAAGCCCTATTCGCCAACGGAGAAAGATATACTAAACATGAAACATGCAGTGCAAGTGACAATGACAGGAGAAGAAGACATGGTTTACCGTATTTGTTGATTAATCCAACTCACCACAGTTGTTTAATGAACTCAGAAAACAAGAGACCCGAGTGCAGAGATGGCAAGCTAACAGGCTAGCGAAATGCTAATGCGTGATAGTGATTTAGATTAAAAGCTAGCGGTGTCAGATTTAATGTGGTAGGCAATATTACACAATATATGGTGATGGGTAAATTATATTTAGCAGTTTAAACAACAGGGAATGATATCAAATAAAGATTCAAAAGCAACCAAAGCACACGCGAGCACAGCAGTCAGCAGGACAAACAGGAGGCAGACAGGAGTATGTGAGTACGTGACCTGTTCACATAAAGCCTCTATCAGTGCGAATCCTCACATTATATATTGCCGACTGTACTACCAAGTTTATCCTGAATGGACTTTTCTGACTATAAAGGTAAGAATGAAACTATTCAGCGAATAATGCGTTTTCTGTCACCATTTGACATTTTCCCCCTCGAACGCTAAAGCTACTTTTTACCGTTTAAGCATGTGAATATGAGGCAATTGGCTGTCTGTTGCTAAGCATCTAGTCGTAACATTCTAACATCACATCAAGTGGAAAACGTTTCTTTACCCGGGGTTAAAGGAGGGGTTTAGAATGAGAATAACCCGGGGTTAAAGGAGGGGTTTAGAACGAGAATAACCCGGGGTTAAAGGAGGGGTTTAGAACGAGAATAACCCGGGGTTAAAGGAGGGGTTTAGAATGAGAATAACCCGGGGTTAAAGGAGGGGTTTAGAACGAGAATAACCCGGGGTTAAAGGTGGGGTTTAGAATGAGAATAACCCGGGGTTAAAGGAGGGGTTTAGAACGAGAATAACCCGGGGTTAAAGGAGGGGTTTAGAACGAGGATAACCCAGGTTTAAGTGCAGTGTGAAAAGCCTGAAACAATCTGTATTGTATAAAGCGCTATAGAAATAAAGGTGACTTGACTTGATCTGACACCGCAAATATGCAAATAAGAACGTTAACTCAGGTTTTAAGAATGTACAGTAACCTCGGGTAAACTATGAGCAGTGTAAAGCAAGATAACCCACGATTCCTTTACCCTGGGTTTAGAATGACCCAGGGTTTAGTCTTTAAAGTTTAGTCAAGTCACCTTTATATATATAGCGCTTTTTACAATGCCGATCGTTTCAAAGCAGCTTCACAGTGGTAACAGGAAAATGATGCAACAGAATTTGATTCGGCTGTACAGCCGCTCTGGAGAAAACGGTGATGTCATCAGCTCATTTCAATTATCATATAGTGTCAATGCGGGAAGATCAGTAATACAGTTGAATATTTAGTGTCCCCAACTGAGCAAGCCAAAAGCCAAAGTGGCAGTTTATTAGTCTACATTAGTCTAACTTTGTCCAGCAAGGAATTCAGCCAGTTATTAGTGGTTGATTGGAAAATCACCTGGTGAAGATGAAGAGTTAGATTTCACGCAATAAAGACATTAGATTACACAACAACAGCACCAACTAAATAATTCACAGCGACCACTACTGGCAGAACCTTTGAAATGTGTTTAAATTAGTGCCGTCAAATCGATTAATTCTGGGTCACGGGCTGGAGGACGGACAGAGGAACGAGGAAACGAGGAAGCATCAATTTAATATTGAGAAGCACCTATAGAGTAGACTCGCTCCCTATGTCAAAATCGAGGGGTTGAGGGTCAGTCCAAATAAACGT
>CM077178.1:127660-155160 GCA_039654105.1 Coreius guichenoti | reverse complement strand
CGACTAAAACTAAATCAAAATTTGCTGTCAAAATTAAGTTTATTGATGGAATTTCTTCCAAAAATGGTCTCTTATCCCACAGCGTTTAGGGCGATTCCTTGCAGAGCTCATCCTTCATGAAGTTGTGTGTTTATGTTCTGTAATAAGTAATAATGTTTATCCACACATGAGCTGAGTGATTATGCTAAAATTGAATTTGACCAACCATATCTCATGCTTTCAAAAGAGGGATCAAAGTTTATTCAACTTTATTTTAACCCATTTTGCAGAAAGATGGAGGCACACCTGAGAAATAAACACACTCCAGCCCTCCACACACTCTCACACACACACTCTCACACACACACTCTCACACACACACTCACACACACACTCTCACACACACACTCTCACACACACACTCCAACCCTCTATACACACACACACACATACATTCCAACCCTCTACACACACACGCTCCAACCCTCTACACACACCTTGGCAACATAATCGCCATTGGCTAGAACATTCTTTAGTTTACTCTCCAGACTGATATACTATTGTATTTATATTAATGCTGTCAAATCGATTAATCGCATCCAAAATAAGTTTGTTTACATAATTATGTGTATACACATAATACATAATACACATGCATGTATATATTTAAATGTTTTTTTATTTATATATAAAATATTTATATTTACATATAGCTTAATATGAATTGTGTATATATATATATATATATATATATATATATATATATATATATATATATATATATACATGCAAATATTTCTTAAATATGTGTGTATTCAAATATACATAATTATTATACACAGTACACACACATTATGTAAACAAACTTTTATATATCGCGATTAATCGTTTCACAGCCCTTTTATTATATATATACATACACACACACACACGTATGAACGCATATTTGATATTTTAACTGAACTTAGGACTGGTGGTGCTGCTTAAGATATTGTTGGTCGTTCAGTGTTAATAACAGTAATAGATGATAGTAATTATTAATAAGATAATAATACTACTACTAATTATACTAATAACTATATACAACGCACTAAGGGCTGATGAGCTGCTGGGTTCATGAATATTAATCACGTTGTCTGCGTTCGCTCGAATTGATTTGCTGAAATCAAAACAGGGACGGTAATAGATGAGCGGCAGCCAATGAGATTGCAGTTTGCACATTAGCTCCGCCCATTAGAAACCGCATATCTTCTGCTTGTTCTTAAAAGCTGAATAACTCCAAATGAACTCCGTTGTTTTGACAGGAAAATACGACAGAATATGGTTTACATGTAGCGCGTCGATTCTGCGTGATATTTATAACTCTCTCTCTCTCGCGCTGCGCGCATGTGTGTGTGAGAAACACAGCGCTCTCAGCAAGTTGAGGCGAGTCGTGCGCTTCACACTAGAGTTTACGGTTCGTCAGATACAGGCACGCTCGCATCCGTTGAGCTGAACTGAGACAGATCGCTTGACGGTTCAGCGAGTGAAAATATATCCATGCTAAACTTATTCTTAGCCTCTCACACACACAGGCGCATTTATTAGCCAATGGCTAATGATAGATATTATTTAGTCGCCCAGAGCGAACATTTACTCGTATTGTAGAGGGTTGCACTCTTTTCGTCATAACCGCTAGCCTGACAAGCCAGACCCACATCAAGATGTTGGGTCTGGGAACACACCGTTGGCAGGGCTCAATCCGAGGGGCGGGATGAACGGCTGTCTTTCAATAGGATAGCGCTACACCCAACCAGAGCTACGAAGAAGGTGACGTAGTCAGAACGAAGGAAATGAGTCCATGGAGGAGTGTTCCACGTATGGTGTGTTGTGGAAAGTTTGATGGAGAGATTCCTGTAATCCAACAAATGTTATGGTAATGGAGCCCAACGACTGTTGCCGTTTTTGCAAAAAGAATATGAGAATTGCGGGCGTGCTTGTACATTCATGTTAAGGCCGCCCACCGACTCTATACACGACGTGATTGGCCTGACTAGAGTTTGGTTTTTCAAGCTCGCAAGCCAACGGAGAGTTGCTAAACGATGAAATTACATTACTGCCGCTAGGGTGCGTCTAGATTTCTAGGCTACGTAACAGCACTTCCTGTTGAATTCACAAGGGCTGTAATCAATTACAATTACTCAACTTAGCTAAATGATGTTTATGCTTATTAGGATCGATAATTCATCTCACTACTTTGCTCTGAACAACCATATCCAATAATCGCCATCATCTTTGTTAGTTTTAATACGAAAGGTCTCGACTTCAGTCATTTTATAACAAAATTCAAACAATAGATGTCTCTTTAATAAAGCGTGAGTGTAGCGCCTCCGTGTAAGCGCACGTGAACCGATCGTCTCGTCCTCTTTGCCAGAAGGTGTGCTATATGATACAGTACAACTGACAGAAGAGCCTCATAGGATATCACGCTTTTCCCTCTTGGTTAAAACATGAATATTCACCACCAATAATCCCACGATCAAGCTGACAAAATAATAATAATGACATTGCTATCATTTTTACACTAAATAAAATGTGATCGCTTTGACTCACTTTGAAACCGGGCCGTCATTTAAACACAAAACATTGACATGATTGCGAGTCGTCTCACAATGTGTCAATCGGGTCACCTGACTGTGGGCGAAACCTGCGCTTTGAACTCCTATATGATGAACATTAATATTTGTTGATTGAATTTTAGCAAGCAGTTCTGAAGGCAAATCATGGTCTCTAAATTGAGTCTGGAATAACATGAGAAATAATCCATAACCGCTTGAAATACAGCGATTCAGTATAATAAAGCTGATTAATTGTGCAACACTGAGATGATATGTGTGTGTGTGTGTGTGTGTGTGTGGCAGGGCTCTGCTGTCAATAAGTTCTACGTGCACAATGACATCTTCCGCTATGAAGAGGAGGTGTTCGGAGACTCTGAGGCCGAACTGGGAGGTAAAAATACAAATTTTAAAAAAAATTTTATAGCTAAAATCTACATAAACCCCGCCCCCGGGAACATGTTGAGAAGAGGAAGAGTTGTTGTAGTCGAGCACATTTGGGAGTCGCTCAAGCTGTCGTCCGTCTTTCACATTTATTGCGATACAGTACAAACACAAATGCAATAGCATGTCATAAAGCAAGATGACAACATAAGTTATAACCGTAATTAAACTAAACTATCCCTGTTCTCTCTTCATGCAGCAGATATTCTCTGGCTCATCTCACAACAGTTCCCACACCAGCGGTTTATAGATTATCATGACAGAATATGCTAATCAATGACTTGAAGATCGTTAACTCATAAATTCATCAACTATCCATTCAGAAACGTCCTGTCTCATTCTACATGTTGTCTCTTCTTCTTGAGTCTCTCCATCATTGTCTGACTCCGGTTTGAACATAAAAGGCTGAACAGTTTCGGACATTTTCAGTGTGTGTGTGCGTGAGGTAATCGGAGCTGCTAACACCAGCTCTTGAAGCTCCGCCCTCTTCGTGAAAGGGGCGGGGAGCAGCAGCTCATTTGCATTTAAAGGGACACACACAACGGCGCGTTTTTGCTCACCCTCAAAAAGTGGCAATTTTAACATGCTATAAAAATGATCTGTGTGTGTGTGAGCAGAGTCTGAAGAGGAGGAGGAGGAGGAGGTGGAGGAGGAGGAGCAGGTGGACACTCATGCTTCGCCTGAGCCGGTACAGGACCGTCCCAGCAGCACCACCTACTATGAGCCGCCGGCCCCTGTCAGGTACCAGCATGAACCTGAGATCACCGCACACACACCTCAGAGTGATCGCTGGCGTTACACCAGCTGTTCATGTTCACAGTAATGGAGTGGAGGAGCAGCAGGAGGAGGCGGTCCCTGAGGCGGAGCCAGAGTCCCAGCCGGAGGCCAATCAGGAGACAGAGGCGGAGCTTAACCCAGAGGCAGAGCTGCAGGTGGCAGAGGCGGAGCCTGAGGAGAAACTCCCAGAGGAGGAGAGAGGCTCCACCCCTGTACCTGCCCTGACTCCGCCCCCTCACACCCCAGAGCCGCCCAAGGTACCAGAGGCCGTCGCTGCAGATCAGTGTGTGTGTGTGTTGAGCGCTGTGTTGACTGCGTGTGATGTCATCTGCAGGCGTTCTCATGGGCTCTGGTGACCAGTAAGAATCTTCCTCCGGCCGGCGCCGGGATCTCTCCACATGTGCTGAAGGCGGCCAGTGTTCAGGTAGAGCTGCCGTTACGACAGGAAGTTCACCCTCCCATCATAATTATTGTTTTAACAATGTGACATCGAGTCTGTCACTCACGCTTTCACCGAGTGATGTATGCAGGGCATGTTTTTGTCTGTAATATAACTACATCATATGATATATAAATATGTCATATGATGTAGTTATATTACAATACCACACAAGCAAGAGTTTTGATATTATTTTATGCAACGATTAAACAATAACTTAACACTGCGAGTTACATTTTAGACACAATATTGTTTTTCCTTTATTTCGCCAATGAAAATTTCTTATAGCGTTATGTTTGCAATTGTAAATATGTTAATGCTGCTTCTGTGTCAAGATGGATTTTGTTGATGATTATTCTAATAGAATTTAATTTGAATGTTAGAATTTGACAAAAGGTGATGCGTCTAATACGTTTAGAAAAAAGGCCCCTGGAAATCAAATATTGCCCCTTAATAAAAAAAGTTAATTTCTGTCACTGCTGTGAACTGACCAATGCATAGAATATGAATAATATGAGTGTGTGTGTGTGTGTGTGTGTGTGTGTGTGTGTGTCAGCTGTCCAGAACGGGCGTAAAACAGCACAAAATAAATATGAAGTATTCAGAATCAATGATGCAAACGTCATCAGATATGAGTGTGTGTGCCGTAAATCTGTGTCTGTCTCTGTCTCAGCCACGGGTGGAGGTCAAACAGGACAGTCAGTCACTACCCAGAGATCAGCGGCGGGAGAGAGCAGGCTTCCCTCCACGAGGACCCAGAGCAGGTCTCTCTCTCTCACACACACACACACACACACACACACACACACACACACACACACACACACACACACACACACACACACACACACACACACACCAGCTCACAGACTCACACACACACTCACTCACACACAAACACTCACACTCTCTCACTCACACTCTCCCTCACACACACTCACACACACACACTCTCTCACACACAAACACTCACACTCTCTCACTCACACTCTCCCTCACACACACTCACACACACACTCACACACACACACACACACACACCAGCTCACAGACTCACACGCACTCACACTCTCTCACACACACCAGCTCACAGACTCACACACTCACTCATACACATGCACACACAGACTCACACTCTGTCACACACACACTGACACTCACATACACACACGCTCACACACACACTCACGCTCTGACACACACACACCAGCTCAAAGACTCACACACTCACATACTCACACACACCAGCTCACAGACTCACTCACTCTCTCTCACACACACACACACACACACACACTCACACACACTCTCGCACACACAGACTCACACTCTCTCTGTCACACACACATTCACATACACACACACACTCACGCTCTGACACACACACAGCAACTCACACACCAGCTCACACACTCACACACACCAGCTCACTCTCACACACGCACACACACACGTGATCAGTAACAGGTTGATTGTGTGAATGGTTTCCTGTCATGTGACCGTTGTTGTTGTTGTTTGTCAGATGGCAGCGGCTCTGAGGCTCCGGGTGGGAAACAGTACATCAGTTTTAAGGGTGAGTTTCCTGTCATGTGACACTCAGTCATCATTCATCCAAAACAACACATGTAGCTCAGGAGTCACCAACACGTGACGCCCCAAACACTGATGTGTGTGTGTGTGTGTGTGCAGGTCGCGGTGACTCTGACGCCGGTGACGCGGAGGGCCGCCGGTCTGTTCGTTATCCAGACAATCATCAGCTGTTCGTTGGAAATCTTCCTCATGACATCGACGAGGGTGAACTGAAGGAGTTCTTCATGAGTGAGAGCCGTTGACCTTTGACCCTGCTGCTGATGATGATGATGATGCTCTGAGTGTGTGTCTGTGGTTTCACGCTGCTTTGTTTCGCTCAGCGTTTGGGAACGTGATGGAGATGAGGATCAACACCAAAGGCGTCGGAGGGAAGCTGCCCAACTTCGGTTTTGTGGTGTTCGACGACTCGGAGCCGGTGCAGAGGATTCTGGGAGCAAAGGTTCGTGTCGTTACAGCTCATTATTAACATCTGGTGCTTTTGATGCATCATTACACTTCTCACAAGCTTGGAAAACATGATTGTTACCTCGAGTTGCATTTCCTCCTTCGGCAGCCCATCATGTTCCGCGGGGAAGTGCGGCTGAACGTGGAGGAGAAGAAGACCAGAGCGGCCCGAGAGCGCGAGACCAGAGGACCGTCGGACGGCCGGCGCGGGCCCCGGGGCCCCATGGGGAACGGGATGGGCCGAGAGCGGGACGGGCGCGGGCCGGCGGCGGCGCGGGGAGGGATGGGTGCGGGACGAGGAGAGAGCCGCTTCACGGGCCCGAGGCGCTGAGCACCGGCCGCACGAAAACACAAACCAGTCTCTTTGCTTTTGCTTTGGTTTTTCTCTCCGTGTCTCTCTCCGGCTTCTGGACTGTGACTGGCCGTCAAAGACTCCGAACTCACGCCCGCGCCCACAAGGGGCGTCATCTGTGCTTTTCGTTTGATTTTGTCACGATTTTGCTAAGAAGAAGAACGGGACTTTTTTTCCTATAGAGCAGTTGAATGTCACGAAGGGGTTTCTTCACGGAACGGATTTCTGCACATTTTATAACTTCATAAATCAGTGCTCAGTGTACAATTATTTATTTTCCTAGTCAATAAAACAGTGGTGGTGCCTTAACTCGATCCTGTCCGTCTGTGTGTGTTGCGTCAGGTCCCGGTTCCGGACGCTCCAGATGTCCGAGGCCGAACTGGACTGTTCCTCATGTTTCTTCTGTTTTCTCAACGTCTTTGCATGGCTGTTTGTGGGATGTGCTGCTCTTTTCATACAGCATTTCTCACCACACTGTCCGCCTGCGTTCAGTTCTGGGTTCGGATTGGACTTCAGCAGGTTTTTGTTTGAATGTGTTTTCAACTTTCAATAAACTACTGAAATCTGCAGCAATGTCATTGAATTTCTTTGTGTTTTTAAGTGTTTGTTTAGATCAGTTTGAGCAGTTTTCCACACAATTTCTAGTTTCATCCCTATGATGAAGCTCAAATAACAAACATCTGCGATATTTGCAATAATAGACATTCCAAGTCGACGCGTCCGCCATCTTGGAACGGTCAACATGACGCTGTTCATCACTCACTCACGACTCGATTGATTTTCATCAAAAATGTCACAGCAATGTGCAGCATATGCCTGTAAAAACCACCGAGCTGTAAATCACAGAGGAAATAACCTTTCAGAATGTGCTGGTTTGTGTTTAACTCATTATGTCCAAGTATCACATTAATGATTAACTAAATGTTGTGAAAACCATCTGCTCATGTCTATTGCAGATATAGATATTCATACATGTGATTAACTAAGTTGCAGACGCTCAGTCATCTTCCTCTCGTTTGTTTTGACCGTTCCAATATGGCGGACAGACACTGAGGCGATAAGAACCATAGAGGTCAATGTACAGTGTACTCTCCTGAGAAAAAAATGGATAGATTGTTTCATATAAACTGGTCTATCCTCTACAGAGTGTATCGAGGAGGATCGTGTATAAATAATACTTTTAGTTAGCGTATTGTTAAATAAAAAGTAATATTATGCTAATATAATAATTAAAATTTCTGAATCCTTGAATATATTGTCATTGTGTGCAATATTCACGAGCGTTGTGTTTGTTTTTGTTTTTTTCTCAAATTAAACCAGTCCGTTATTTACACATTTGACTCGTTTCTGACGTTTGACTGACAGCTGTCTCTGCGCACGCGTCGGTTTCTATGGCGACGGTGCAGTTATTTACGTGCTGCGCAAACAAGCGGCTACGATGTGCTTTACTGACCGTATGAAAGCTCATATTTCATCTGTATTAGTGGAGCTGGAGCTAACGCCTATGACCCGCGGGTGTGATGTATAAGTACGAGACTCTGGGCTGTCTGGGCTCCGGCAGCTACGGGACCGTGCTGAAGTGTCGCCACCGGGACACCGGCCGAACCGTCGCCGTGAAGAAGCTGCTGGAGGAAGATGAGAGCGTGAGGAAGATCGTGCAGAGAGAAGTCAAGCTGCTGAAGGTCAGTCATGTGTCTGATAAATGATAACTAGTGAACCCGACTGTTACAGGTATGTAAAGTTCAATTATATTTTAAGTACACTTTATGTAGGAAGTATACTAATATCAATGTGTACTAGTAGTAAACTTGTAAGTGTACTATTTCAATACTGCTTGGGACTAAATTGGCCCACTTTTTAGTATATAAAAGTATACTTTTAAGTGTACTATAAGTGTAACAGTAGTAAACTTTAAGAACTAGTTCACAAGTTTCTCATTTGTACTGCTTCTGTACTACAAGTGAACTTATAAGTATACTAGTAGTTTACTATTTTAATACTTGTAGCACATTTTTTTGTTTATGAAAGTACACTTAGAAGAATACACTCAGTAAACTACTATACTGCAAGTATACTTTTAAGTTTTCTTTAAGTGCAACATTGCTATTGAACTGAATTGAATTTATTTCATAATTAATACACTTTGCAACAGTGACACTGTTATCGAACTGAATTGACTTTGTTTCATAATTGATGAAATCTGTTTTCTTTATAAATCAATATTTTCAAACAATATCAGTTTATAAGACACTATGTAAAACTATGTGAAAAAAGTATTTAATAGGCTACTCAATCAAAAGAGTAAACACTACAAGCCCAGTGTTTAGAATACTTATACTTTTATATCTCAATCAAAAGATTGAGTACAAGTATAGGCCAAATATACTTAGACCTTTCTGTCAGTATAAGTCTAGTATACTTAAGTGGAATTTTAAGTGTATTTCTGAGAAGTACATTAAAAAAAGAGTGAAAATATAGTTTCTTATTTTTAGTTTAAAAGATGTATACTAATAGCACACTTGAATAAACTTGTTTTTTGTAAGGGAAGTACAGTGTGAAAGTGCAAGGCTGATGCTCCGATTCACACATCCATGAGCAAGGCAATTTCATTTCGGTTGTAGGGACGCAAGTCACGCAGCATCGCACAGCACAGCGTACAGCACAGCACTGTACCATATAGCACAGCACAGCACCGCACAGCACTGTACCATATAGCACAGCACAGCACACAGCACAGCACTGTACCATATAGCACAGGACAGCACAACAGCGCACAGCGCACAGCACAGCACAGCACAGCACAGCACAGGACAGCACAGCACCGTACCATATAGCACCGCACAGGACAGCACAACAGTGCACAGCACACAGCACAGGACCGCACTGCACAGCACAGGACAGCACAGCACCGTACCATATAGCACCGCACAGGACAGCACAGCACCGTACAGCACAGCACACAGCACAGGACCGCACCGCACACAGCACAGCATAGGACAACACAGCACCGCACAGCACAGGACAGCATAGCACAGCACAGCACAGCACACACAGCACACGACCACACCGCACACAGCACAGCATAAGACAGCACAGCACCACACCGTACCGCACAGCACAGCACACAGCACTGCACAGCACAGCACAGGACAGCACAGCACCACACCGTACCGTACAGCACAGCACACAGCACACAGCACAGGACCGCACCGCACACAGCACCGCACAGGACAGCACAGCACCGCACCATATAGCACCGCACAGGACACCACAGCACAGCACTGTACAGCACACAGCACAGGACCGCACCGCACATAGCACAGCATAGGACAACACAGCACTGCACAGCACAGCACCGTACCATATAGCACCGCACAGGACAGCACAGCACAGCACAGCACCACACCGTACCGTACAGCACCGCACAGCACAGAACATCACAGCACACAGCACTGCACAGCACAGGACAGCACCGTACATCACCGCACAGCACACACAGCACAGCACACAGCACAGGACCGCACCGCACACAGCACAGGACCGCACCGCACACAGCACAGCATCACACCGTACCATACAGCACCGCACAACACAACACAGCACAGCACCGTACCATATAGCACCGTACCATATAGCACCGCACAGGACAGCACAGGACAGCACAGCACACAGCACAGCACAGCACAGGACAGCACAGCACCGCACCATATAGCACCGCACAGGACAGCACAGCACAGCACCGTACAGCACACAGCACAGGACCGCACCGCACACAGCACAGCATAGGACAACACAGCACTGCACAGCACAGCACCGTACCATATAGCACCGCACAGGACAGCACAGCATTGAATAAACTTGTTTTTTGTAAGGGAAGTACAGTGTGAAAGTGCAAGGCTGATGCTCCGATTCACACATCCATGAGCAAGGCAATTTCATTTCGGTTGCACTGTACCATGTAGCACCGCACAGCACCGCACAGGACTGTACCATATAGCACAGCACTGTACCATATAGCACAGGACAGCACAGCACAGCACAACAGCGCACAGGACCGCACTGCACAGCACAGCACAGCACAGGACAGCACAGCACAGCACCGCACCATATAGCACCGCACAGGACAGCACAGCACAGCACCGTACAGCACACAGCACAGGACCACACCGTACCGTACAGCACCGCACAGCACAGAACATCACAGCACACAGCACTGCACAGCACAGGACAGCACCGTACATCACCGTACAGCACACACAGCACAGCACACAGCACAGGACCGCACCGCACACAGCACAGGACCGCACCGCACACAGCACAGCATCACACCGTACCGTACAGCACCGCACAACACAACACAGCACAGGACAGCACAGCACCGTACCATATAGCACCGTACCATATAGCACCGCACAGGACAGCACACAGCACAGCACAGGACCGCACTGCACAGCACAGGACCGCACCGCACCGCACCACACACAGCACAGCATAGGACAGCACAGCACCACACCGTACCGTACAGCACTGCACAGCACAGGACAGCACTGTACATCATCTCACAGCACACACAGCACAGCAAACAGCACAGGACCGCACAGCACAGCACCACACCGTACCGTACAGCACAGCACAGGACAGCACAGGACAGCACAGCACCGTACCATATAGCACCGCACAGGACAGCACAGGACAGCACAGCACCACACCATACCATACCGTACAGCACAGCACCACACAGGACAGCACAGCACCGCACAGGACAGGACAGCACAGCGCACAGCATGCACAGCACAGCACAGACAGCGCACAGGACAGCACAGCACCACACCGTACCGTACCGCACAGCACAGCACAACACCGCACAGCACACACAGCACAGCACAGACAGCGCACAGAACAGCACAGCACCACACCGTACCGTACAGCACTGCACCGCACAGCACAGCACCTCACCGCACACACAGCACAGCACCACACAGGACAGCACAGCACCGCACAGGACAGGACAGCACAGCACACAGCATGCACAGCACGCACAGCACACACAGCACAGCACAGCATAAGACAGCACAGCACCGCACCGCACACAGCACAGCATAAGACAGCACAGCACAGCACCGCACAGAACAGCACAGCACAGCACAGCACACACAGCACAGCATAAGACAGCACAGCACCACACCATACCGTACAGCACAGCACAGCACAGCACCGTACCATATAGCACCGCACAGCACACACAGGACAGCACAGAACCGCACAGCACAGCACCACACCATACCATACAGCACAGCGCACACAGGACAGCACAGCACACAGCACCGCACACAGCACCGCACACAGCACAGGACCGCACAGACAGCACAGGACAGGACAGGACAGCACAGCGCATAGGACAGCACAGCACAGGACAGGACAGCACAGCACAGCACACAGCGCATAGGACAGCACAGCACCGCACCATACTGTACCGTACAGAACCGCACCGCACACAGCACAGGATCGCACAGCAAAACACAGCATGGCACAGACAGCACAGAACCGCACAGTGATGAGTGTTTGTTCATTTTACACCCTGTGTGTGTGTGTGTTGGCAGCAACTGAGGCATGAGAATCTGGTGAACCTGCTGGAGGTGTGGAAGCGGAGACGTCGCTGGTATTTGGTGTTCGAGTTCGTGGAGCGGACAGTTCTGGACGAGCTTGAGCAGTTTCCATCCGGACTGGATCCGCACCGAGTCCGGAAGTATCTCTACCAGATCCTGAGGGCTGTTGGCTTCTGCCACCAGAACAACGTGAGCATCTGACCCTAACCTAAACCTACACCTAACCTAACTCTAACCTAAACTAACTCTAAACTAACTCTAACCTAACCTAACTTAACCTAATTTAACCTAAAACTAACTCTAACCTAAACCTAACTTAACCTAACCTAATTCTAACCTAACTTAACCGAATTTAACCTAAACCTAACCTAACCTAACTCTAACCTAATTTAACATAATTTAACCTAAACCTAACCTAACTCTAACCTAACCTAATTTAACCTAACTTAACTTAACCTAATTTAACCTAACCTAACTCTAACTTAACCTAACCTAATTTAACCTAACTTAACCTAACTTAACTTAACTCTATCTAACTTAACCTAACCTAACCTAATTTAACCTAACCTAACCTGACCTGGGGCCTATACCATGAAGCTGGTTTAGCTGGCTAGCCAGATATGTTTAAGTTTACTTTGTGCCAATCCTGGGTTTTAGGTACCATTAAAGTGGTTTGGCTTTTAGCAGTGTTCATCTCCACAGTAACCTACGCTCCACGGCTAACCTGCTCCAGGGCAGGTTGTGTTCTGGATAAGAGATCTCAAACTGAAATTGGTCCAATCAGCTGTGAGCAAAGTGACTCACCTCTGATGCAATAAAGTCACTCCCCCTGTTTCTACTCCAAATTAAAGGTCACCACATAGCAAATGTTTTTTAAAGACTAAAGTGTCTGGCTTTTAACAATGCTTATTTATAGTAATAATAATTTTGAATGATTTAGATATCATTTATGTAATTATTATACCTTTAATTAATTACACATGTATCATTTTAGTTAATCAATCATTAATAGGCACTTAGTTAAAATTAATATAAATAGCCTATATAACGGTCATACAAATAAGCTTTAAAATCCATAAATAAAGCTATAAAAATGACTACATGTGAGCTTAAATGTTCAATTCTCTCTATATATCAACTAAACTAACTTCATAACTTTTACTTGCGTTGACATAGTAAGATTTTTCTTTAAGTTTTCCTCTTTTATAGACAGCTCTTTTCTTCTTGCTGTGTAAATTTGTTTAAATTCTTCATATTTTTCAATCATGTAATATTCTGCAGAAGAGGGAAGTGAATTGTGCTGCTTCTCTCGTGAGAAGTGAATCTCAGTTTCACTGATCCACAGCATGTGATTGGCTGTTCACTACTGATGTCACAGCTAAACTCCTAAACTCAGGATCAAAGCCTGAGTTGACAGAGAAAGCTGATGATCAGCATCATGGGACCAACAAAGCCTGAATAGATTGGTTTGGTTTTGTCAACTCGAAACTAATCCTGTAACCCTGAGTTTGTTAAACTACAATCATGGTACAGGCCCCTGACCTGACCTAACCTAACTCTAACCTAACCTGACCTGACCTAACCTAGCCTAACCTAACCTAACTTAACTCAACCTAACTCTAACTTAACTTAACCTAACTTAACTTAACCTAACCTAACCTACCCTACTCTAACCTAACTCTAACCTAACCTAACTCCAACCTAACTTAACCTAACCTAACCTAACCTAACCCTGCTCTCTCACTGATCCTGTGTTTGTTTGTCAGATCATCCACAGGGACGTTAAGCCAGAGAACGTTCTGGTCTCTCAGCTCGGTGTGGTCAAGCTCTGTGACTTTGGCTTTGCCCGGACGGTGTCGGCCGCTCCCGGTGAGGTTTACACAGACTACGTGGCGACGCGCTGGTATCGAGCACCAGAGCTGCTGGTGGGAGACGCCAGATATGGGAAGTGAGTTACAGCACACAGAAGTCCTGTTTAATTCCACATACTGGAGACACTGAATGCTTGAGTCTGATTGGTTGACAGATGTTTTACAGTGAAAGCATTAGGGCTAGAGTTTTCTGACGCTGTTTGATTCAAAGATGCAAATGAACTCCTGTGTGTGTGTGTTCAGGGCGGTGGACGTGTGGGCCGTCGGCTGCCTGTTCTTCGAGATGTTGAGCGGTTCTCCTCTGTTCCCGGGCGACTCTGACATTGACCAGCTGCACCTGCTCCTCAGCTGTTTCGGTGAGTTCTGCCTCCACACTGATAAACTCATGCTCTTCCTCACGGTTTCTGCTCATCTAAAGTCATTATTGTGTTAAATGGGAAAAGCATTGAATAGAGATTACTAAAAGTAGCTTTAGAAAGAACATAGAATTTATTACACATAGTCTTGTAAGGCTACAATGTATAATGTTCATTCAACAACTGATTAATTCAGTAACGAAGCAAGCGACTGTCTTTATGAACGAGTCACTGAATCATTGACTCACACAATTCGTTAAAAACCACAGATTGGTTCAGTAATGAAATGAGATGCACAACGCTGTGTTGTGATTGGTCTTCTGGCATCTGCAGGTCACCTGACCCCTCGACACCGCGAGGTCTTCTACAGGAACCCAGTGTTCATGGGAGCGTCTCTTCCAGAGCCGGCCGAGAGAAACCCTCTGGAGAGCCGCTCGCTCAAACTGACCGGATTCACTCTGGATCTCGCTCAGGTGTGTGTGTGTGTGTGTGTGTGTGAGTGTGTGAGTGAGTGTGTGCTGCTGTGTATTTCATGTGTGACTGACGTTGAGTCATCCCATGTCAGAAATGTCTTCAGATGGATCCGGACAGACGCTCTCAGTGTGCCGATCTGCTGCTGCATCCGTTCTTCACCAGAGACCGCTTCCACCTGCGGTGAGCTTCATCTTTCACACTCATCCTCTGTGTCACCGTCATCTATAATACAGCTGTACAGTGATAACAGGAAGTTAATGGAGTTTTGGTTCCTTGCCACTGTCGCCTTTATCGCCTCGACTTGACTTGACTTGACTTGACTCACACACACACACACACACACACACAGCAGATGTAATGACCATCGGGTTGTTTTTTTATCAGCTTTCAGCAAGAACTGGTCAGCAAGACCCACAAGGACCTGAAGGAAAACAGCAGAGTCACTAAAAGCAGCAGGAGAGAGAAGGAGAAGCTGGACATCATGAGATCGGCTCCTGACGACGCCGTACAGGTGAGAAACAGCCAATCAAACGCTTCCCTGCCATGACATCAGCCAATCACAGTTCTCAGAGATTCTTCTGTAATCTGTGTGTGTGTGTGTCTGTGTGTGTCAGGACTCAAACCTCAGGCCGTCTGATGGTGAGGACAGTGATATCACAGCCAAGCTCCGCCCAGAGGACACGGAGCCAATCAGTGAGGCTGTAGATCCTCCACTCAGGTGTCACCCTGCCGCAGGAATCCCGCCCATATCCAACGACTCCCTGTCCGTCATCAACCTCAGGTCACACTCCCATCATGCACTGCTGTTACAGTAAACTGAGACCAGTGTCACATGACACAAGTGATGATGATGATGAAAAATTAGCAGATTTTATTGAAGCAAATATTTTGTCTGACCAGCACTAATCCAACAAGCAAATAAATTATAAAGTACTAAGTCATAATTTTGACTTTTCATCTCCTAGCTATTAGTATATCCTTATAAAGTTTTGATTTGAAGACTGTGAGCTGATGTGTGTCACATGATTAAATCATTTGTTGGTTGTGTGTTTGAAGGTCGTTTGATCAGATGAGGAAGCCTGTGCGTGTGTTTAAATGGCAGAATCTCTCGGTTCAGCGTCACGCCGCAGGGGCTGCTGGGAAACAGACGGCGGGACTGCGTTTCCCTGAGCTCAGAAACACACAGCGACCAGAGCTCAGAGCCGACAGTGAGTTCATCTGGAGATTATGACCACTGAACAGCACTAGTCATGTGTGTGTATCAGTGGTGTTTTAAAATGAGGATGCAAAGTCCTCACATTTATATATATATATACAGCTCTGGAAAAAATTAAGACCACTTAACATTGATTTCTCAATGTTAAGTGGTCTTTAAATTTTTCCAGAGCTGTATATACACCGATCAGGCATAACATTATGACCGGTATCCTAATATTGTGTTGGTCCCCCTTTTGTTGACTCCACTAGACCCCTGAAGGTGTGCTGTGGTATCTGGCACCAAGATGTTAGCAGGAGATCCTTTAAGTCCTGTAAGTTGTGAGGTGGGGCCTCCATGGATCGGACTTGTTTGTTCAGCACATCCCACAGATGCTCGATTGGATTGAGATCTGGGGAATTTGGAGGCCAAGTCAACACCTCAAACTCGTTGTTGTGCTCCTCAAACCATTCCTGAACCATTTTTGCTTTGTGTCAGGGCGCATTATCCTGCTGAAAGAGCCACAGCCACCAGGGAATACCGTTTCCATGAAAGGGTGTACATGGTCTGCAACAATGCTTAGGTAGGTGGTACGTGTCAAAGTAACATCCACATGGATGGCAGGACCCAAGGTTTCCCAGCAGAACATTGCCCAAAGCATCACACTGCCTCCGCCGGCTTGCCTTCTTCCCATAGTGCATCCTGGTGCCATGTGTTCCCCAGGTAAGCCACGCACACGCACCCGGCCATCCACGTGATGTAAAAGAAAACGTGATTCATCAGACCAGGCCACCTTCTTCCATTGCTCCGTGGTCCAGTTCTGATGCTCACGTGCCCACTGTTGGTGCTTTCGGCGGTGGACAGGGGTCAGCATGGGCACCCTGACTGGTCTGTGGCTATGCAGCCCTATACGCAACAAACTGCGATGCACTGTGTATTCTGACACCTTTCTATCAGAACCAGCATTAACTTCTTGAGCAATTTGAGCTCCAGTAGCTCGTCTGTTTGATCGGACCACACGGGCCAGCCTTCGCTCCCCACGTGCATCAATGAGCCTTGGCCGCCCATGACCCTGTCGCCGGTTCACCACTGTTTTCCCCAAGCAGATCGCTCACTAAAACCCCACAGTCATCGTGTTTTCAGGTCATGTCAAGTTAGCGGTGTTATCATCATTGTCTTCATTCAGGCGATTCCAGAGCGCGCTTGAAAACAAGAGGCGGGATTTATCGCACGAACCAATCATATCCAATCATAGCGTGATGGAGACATTGCCTCCTCTCACGTGACTTTTCCCCATTCATAATTACTCATGCACGGGTCAATGGGACAGAGCAGGCACAGCTGTAACTTCACCTGCAGGTGTTGCTGTTGGACACTGTCACTTTATAAAAACAAGTGACTTCTACACGTTTTAATGTCACATTTTGTAATATTTGCGTTGTTTTATTTGTGCAATATGGATTATTTTCTCATGTAGTTGTTTTGAGGAGGAAACACCCTGTGTGTGTTAAACCCTCTGCTTCTGTTCATTTGAGTCTCACACTTGTCAGGTTCACTGTCATAATTGAGCATCATTTGAGAGAAATGATCTTAGATCAAATGTAGGATGTTTCTGTGCAGCATAACTGATTCCCCTGGTGTTTTAGAGTTTGAGGTCTGCCTTCTGTGTATCGTGGCTGATTTACAGATTGAACACACTCTGTTTTTCATTCATTTCTGCGTCAGTCACTTTTGGCCACAAACACTAGAGTGACTATTTTTTCAAGACATTTAGCTTTTTTGAATCATGACAAAAAGTTTCTTACCATTTCGATGGAGTAAAAAATGTTAAAAAATAAAACTATAATTTTTCTGGCGAATGGCCGAACAGTACCAGAGGGATAAATCTAGCGTTTATCAGATGCTGTGAGGGCTCGTTTAGGGTTAGACGGAGAAAATATCATCAAACTGATAGAAAAACAATGGAATTCTATGAGGTGAGTGTGAGTGTGTGTGTGTGTGTGTGTGTGTGTGTGAGAGTGTGTGTGTGTGTGTGTGAATAATCTTGTTTGTGACGATCTGTTTGTTTTCTCACAGGAAGACAAAGAGGAAATAAAGAGCAGAAAAACAACAGAATCCCGTCCATAACAGCACATGACCTGCACTCAGACACCAGCTCATAGAACACACTCATCATCATAATCATCTTCATCCTCCTCCTCCTCTCAGCAGCTGAACACGCCTCTTCTCTTATCCTGCTGGACTCCACAGAAGTTCAATAAACTGATCAAACTCTTCTTCTGCTGCTCTTCATTGTGTCCTCGCGGCTCCTGAACACTGAACTGAAGTGTGTGTGACAGTCACATGACCCGTGACTCAGATATGGCAGTGTATAACGATGATTGAGATCTGGCTGTGCTGTATGGATTCACATCATTAAAGTCTCCATGACATCGAAGTTGCAAAAATCCTGTCAAAATATTTAAAAAAATGAAACAGACATGAATCGTTCACACTGAGTTTATATTCATGCCAACAGTCAGTCCGTTGTGTTCTGAGCGAGAGTAAGCGGCTCTGGAAACACATGAATGAGAATATGAATGAGAATATGAATGAGAATATGAATGAGAATATGAATGTAAGCAGTTGTCAAAGTCTGAAGTGATTAATGTTTTTTTAAACTGAATACGCAGTCATTTATGTGACAGTGTTGTGAAATACAGGATACAGCTTTCTATTAGAATATCTGAGTTTAGTAAATGTTATGTATCATGAGCAATATTATTTAAATAATTTATTAGCTTAATTCAGTATATTTAAATATGGGGTAATCAACCATTGATTTTCATTTTGAAGTCAGAGGTTCAACTATTTACAAACATCAAAAATAAATAAAAATCTGTAAAATCAGGGTGTGTTTGTTGTTTTGGGGGCGGAGCAATGAAGGGAGGGTGTGTGTTGTTTTGGGGGCGGAGCAATGAAGGGAGGGTGTGTGTTGTTTTGGGGGTGGAGCGATGAAGGGAGGGTGTGTTTGTTGTTTTTAGGGGCGGAGCGATGAAGGGAGGGTGTGTTTGTTGTTTTGGGGGCAGAGAGATGAAGGGAGGGTGTGTGTTGGTTTTGGGGGCGGAGCGATGAAGGGAGGGTGTGTGTTGTTTTGGGGGCGGAGCAATGAAGGGAGGGTGTGTGTTGTTTTGGGGGCGGAGAGATGAAGGGAGGGTGTGTTTGTTGTTTTGGGGGCGGAGAGATGAAGGGAGGGTGTGTTTGTTGTTTTGGGGCGGAGCGATGAAGGGAGGGTGTGTTTGTTGTTTTGGGGGAAGAGCAATGAAGGGAGGGTGTGTGTTGTTTTGGGGGCGGAGCAATGAAGGGAGGGTGTGTGTTGTTTTGGGAGCGGAGCGATGAAGGGAGGGTGTGTTTATTGTTTTTAGGGGCGGAGCGATGAAGGGAGGGTGTGTTTGTTGTTTTGGGGTCGGAGAGATGAAGGGAGGGTGTGTTTGTTGTTTTGGGGGCGGAGAGATGAAGGGAGGGTGTGTTTGTTGTTTTGGGGCGGAGCGATGAAGGGAGGGTGTGTTTGTTGTTTTGGGAGCGGAGCGATGAAGGGAGGGTGTGTTTATTGTTTTTAGGGGCGGAGCGATGAAGGGAGGGTGTGTTTGTTGTTTTGGGGTCGGAGAGATGAAGGGAGGGTGTGTTTATTGTTTTTAGGGGCGGAGCGATGAAGGGAGGGTGTGTTTGTTGTTTTGGGGGTGGAGAGATGAAGGGAGGGTGTGTGTTGTTTTGGGGGCGGAGAGATGAAGGGAGGGTGTGTTTGTTGTTTTGGGGGCGGAGAGATGAAGGGAGGGTGTGTTTGTTGTTTTGGGGCGGAGCGATGAAGGGAGGGTGTGTTTGTTGTTTTGGGGCGGAGCGATGAAGGGAGGGTGTGTTTGTTGTTTTGGGGGCAGAGCAATGAAGGGAGGGTGTGTGTTGTTTTGGGGGCGGAGCAATGAAGGGAGGGTGTGTGTTGTTTTGGGAGCGGAGCGATGAAGGGAGGGTGTGTTTATTGTTTTTAGGGGCGGAGCGATGAAGGGAGGGTGTGTTTGTTGTTTTGGGGTCGGAGAGATGAAGGGAGGGTGTGTTTGTTGTTTTGGGGGCGGAGAGATGAAGGGAGGGTGTGTTTGTTGTTTTGGGGCGGAGCGATGAAGGGAGGGTGTGTTTGTTGTTTTGGGAGCGGAGCGATGAAGGGAGGGTGTGTTTATTGTTTTTAGGGGCGGAGCGATGAAGGGAGGGTGTGTTTGTTGTTTTGGGGTCGGAGAGATGAAGGGAGGGTGTGTGTTGGTTTTGGGGCGAAGTGATGAAGGGAGGGTGTGTGTTGTTTTGGGGGCGGAGAGATGAAGGGAGGGTGTGTTTGTTGTTTTGGGGCGGAGCGATGAAGGGAGGGTGTGTGTTGTTTTGGGGGCGGAGAGATGAAGGGAGGGTGTGTTTGTTGTTTTGGGGCGGAGCGATGAAGGGAGGGTGTGTTTGTTGTTTTGGGGCGGAGCGATGAAGGGAGGGTGTGTTTGTTGTTTTGGGGGCAGAGCAATGAAGGGAGGGTGTGTGTTGTTTTGGGGGCGGAGCAATGAAGGGAGGGTGTGTGTTGTTTTGGGAGCGGAGCGATGAAGGGAGGGTGTGTTTATTGTTTTTAGGGGCGGAGCGATGAAGGGAGGGTGTGTTTGTTGTTTTGGGGTCAGAGAGATGAAGGGAGGGTGTGTTTGTTGTTTTGGGGGCGGAGAGATGAAGGGAGGGTGTGTTTGTTGTTTTGGGGCGGAGCGATGAAGGGAGGGTGTGTTTGTTGTTTTGGGAGCGGAGCGATGAAGGGAGGGTGTGTTTATTGTTTTTAGGGGCGGAGCGATGAAGGGAGGGTGTGTTTGTTGTTTTGGGGTCGGAGAGATGAAGGGAGGGTGTGTGTTGGTTTTGGGGCGAAGTGATGAAGGGAGGGTGTGTGTTGTTTTGGGGGCGGAGAGATGAAGGGAGGGTGTGTTTGTTGTTTTGGGGCGGAGCGATGAAGGGAGGGTGTGTTTGTTGTTTTGGGGTCGGAGAGATGAAGGGAGGGTGTGTTTATTGTTTTGGGAGCGGAGCGATGAAGGGAGGGTGTGTTTGTTGTTTTGGGGGCGGAGAGATGAAGGGAGGGTGTGTTTATTGTTTTTAGGGGCGGAGCGATGAAGGGAGGGTGTGTTTGTTGTTTTGGGAGCGGAGCGATGAAGGGAGGGTGTGTTTATTGTTTTTAGGGGCGGAGCGATGAAGGGAGGGTGTGTGTTGGTTTTGGGGCGAAGTGATGAAGGGAGGGTGTGTGTTGTTTTGGGGGCGGAGAGATGAAGGGAGGGTGTGTTTGTTGTTTTGGGGCGGAGCGATGAAGGGAGGGTGTGTTTGTTGTTTTGGGGGCGGAGAGATGAAGGGAGGGTGTGTTTGTTGTTTTGGGGGTGGACCGATGAAGGGAGGGTGTGTTTGTTGTTTTGGGGGCGGAGCGATGAAGGGAGGGTGTGTTTGTTGTTTTGGGGGCGGAGAGATGAAGGGAGGGTGTGTTTGTTGTTTTGGGGGCGGAGAGATGAAGGGAGGGTGTGTTTGTTGTTTTGGGGGCGGAGAGATGAAGGGAGGGTGTGTTTGTTTTGGGGGCGGAGCGATGAAGGGAGGGTGTGTTTGTTGTTTTGGGGGCGGAGCGATGAAGGGAGGGTGTGTTTGTTGTTTTGGGGGCGGAGAGATGAAGGGAGGGTGTGTTTGTTGTTTTGGGGGCGGAGAGATGAAGGGAGGGTGTGTTTGTTGTTTTGGGGGTGGAGCGATGAAGGGAGAGTGTGTTTGTTGTTTTGGGGGCGGAGAGATGAAAGGGTGTGTTTGTTGTTTTGGGGGCGGAGCGATGAAGGGAGGGTGTGTTTGTTGTTTTGGGGGCGGAGAGATGAAGGGAGGGTGTGTTTGTTGTTTTGGGGGCGGAGAGATGAAGGGAGGGTGTGTGTTGTTTTGGGGTGGCGCGATGAAGGGAGGGTGTGTTTGTTGTTTTGGGGGCGGAGAGATGAAGGGAGGGTGTGTGTTGTTTTGGGGTGGCGCGATGAAGGGAGGGTATATTTGTTGTTTTGGTGGCGGAGCGATGAAGGGAGGGTGTGTTTGTTGTTTTGGGGGTGGAATGATGGATAGATGCACTTTTATGATGGATGGATGCACTTTTCCAAACCCAAACCTGCTGGGCAGTTTTATTTAACCCAACTATTGTTTAAAAATTACTGTATGGCTGGCTTAAAATGAACCCAAAATCAGACACATAATTACTAGAGGCAACACTAATAATCAAAAGGTGAACATTTATTAATAAATTGAGCTTCATGCCATATAAGAAACATCCGCTTTCAACGGCTCTTTTCCAGCAAGTCTCTTAACATGCATAAATATTTGTATGAACATAAACTGAGACATAAACGGAACAAATTTCACGAAATCTCAAAAGCAGCGGTCCGTATCTCGTGCATCTCCTCTTCATGGACTGAGAAAGATCTGCTGGTTCTAGAGATGCTACTCCACTCTTCACCCGACACATCGGCACATATGATCAGCTGTCCTTCCGTCTCTGTCTTGGGCGTCTTACACCGTGAACGTCGCAGTTTATTCCTCTAAAGCTTTTCTCTGTGTGTGTAAATGCTGAACTTTACACTTTAGTGTAGCTGATCAGAGTCTGTGTGTTTGTGGACCTGAGCGTCTGTGCAGTTCAACGGATCTGAACATCAAGCAAAGCCTTCAGTATTTAACAACGCTTGCAGCTTCTTACACACACGTTCTGTCTCCTGAACACACAGATGTGACATTGTGTTTGGGTGTGTGTATAGCTTCTCCCACTAGGACAACCACGGCGCCTGAGAGAGAAACTCTTGATTAGATCAGGGGACGCAGTAAAACATTTGCACTGTGTTTGTAAAAGCTGTTTTTATGGCTTGAGTTTTTGCTGTATTTGCTGTGTTCTGACCAGCAGGGGTCGCCAGCGTGTGTTTCCAACGCTTCCAAACACTGAAGCAAAAGCTTTGTTTCTCTCATCACTAGCGCCACCTACTGAGCTGGAGTGATTTTATTGCTGAAATAAATAAGGCTTTCAAAGAACAGAGCACAACTTCACAAAAATAAAAGAAAAATTAGCATAAAATACGGAAACAACAGCTTAAATATCAGGGTCTTCTGACAAACTGCATGTCTTAAACTAAATGTGCTGTTGGTTTCATCTGTAAAGAGTTTCATAAGATCTTGTGTATGAATTCATTTACTGGCTCAATGCTTCTGAATCTTTCAGGTCAGTACGACATGCTTTCAATACAAGTTTTGAGACACTTGTGTGTGTGTGCGTGTGCGTGTGTGTGTGTAAAGGTGTTTACTGTGTCTGAACTGGTTTTGAGGACGGCTCTCTTGGATCTCTCTGCGTTGCTGTTGTATTTTTCTTTTCATTTATTGTCTGCTTGAGTCTGTAATTAAAGTTTGAATCTTCCACTTTTCATTTTTTTAAATTAAAACAATATAGTCAATAAACACTGAACGTGCACACGTTGAATTATTCTTCCAAAGATGGTGTCGTTTCTAGTGAACCGAATTCATTGAAATGTTAAGCCGATCACACGTCAGAGCAAAAGCCAAACAAATGATCTGTTTCCATTTCTGATTCACAAAAGATTTAAGAATTATTCCTCCAGACGAGGCTCAAGTCTAAAACGCATGTTTGAGCTGATTTAACTGAAATATATTAAAATATCTCAGTGTGTTGTGTCACACCAGTAAGGCACGTTTATAAAAGCTTCTTAAATGCCCTGATTGAACTCATCCTGGGGCCTCAACTTGCCGTAGATTTCCTCCTAAAAGTGTGCATGCGCACAAAAGTTTTCAGATTTCTAACCCCCTGCGTACGCCAGAACCTGCGCTTTAGAAACCCAGCCAGCGGAAGAGTGTGTGCGGTTTGGTACCTTTTGTATGGAATTCCAAAGCTGACACAATAATAAATACATAAATAAATATACAAAGTAATGTAAAAAAAACCCAAAAATGAGTATTTATACTTTTATTTCCTTGTATTTTTTCCCACATTTATTTTTTTTCTTTTATTTGTTTCCACATTTATGTATATTTGTATTTATGTTTTTCGTATATTTATTTATTATTATGTCAGCTTTGGAATTCCATACCTTTTCCCAGTTGGCAGTAAGCCGGACACACACCTGTGATCGCACTTCAAACGCTCCTGTAAAACAGAACACACACTGAGCCGAAGAGGACTTTGGTTTTGGACTTTGCTTGTGTTGTGTTGCTCCGTTTCCGTCACATTACACTGCTAAAAATAGTTCAGGAGCCTATGCTTGCCTTGTTTTAGAATAAATAAATCAAAATAGTAAAACTGCCTGATGTTACTGAATGAAATGACCCAGGATGAGCTCTAGGACTGTCAAGCTCTGGGATGTTGATGGACTCAATCTACTCCATCTGTGTTTGATCATCGCTCTGAATCACATCTGGATGAAGTCTATGACAAAAAAATGTTCAAATCTCAAAATGTTGCTTTTTTATATAAATTACACACATTCAAGTGTTGATAAATACATGGAGCTAGAATAAAATGTTTTTTTTTTTTTTATTATTAAAGCAGAGGGTCTGTTCTTTCTCATCTTCTGACCTGATATTTTTTTATTCAATAAATATATTTGTTTAGCAGAAAAGCTGTGCACAGACAGGAATATATATAGAGCGCGTCTGCAAACAGGTTTGAGGAGAGTGGCGAAAGGCTGTAAGGAAAGCGCGTGCGGAAAGCCCTTATATGGAGATGGGTTGGTCGGAAAGCCCTTATATGGAGATGGGTTGGGCGGAAAGCCCTTATATGGAGATGGTGTGGGTGTGTTTTATGCACATCACTATCCTCGTGCACGCGGCCGTTCGTTTAGAATACTCCACATTCACTAGCATCAGAACGAGGTTAAGAACACATTCATGTGCGTACGAACGTTTTGTGAATCAGGCGGAGAGTTTTCGTGAGATGTTCTCCTGCGTGATTAGTGAATGAGAGCCAGTGAGTTGACTTTATTAAAGGCAGAAGCAAATATCTGCGTCCCTACACTCTTTATCGAACACATTAACACACTCTGTATATTAGAAAAACTGATAAAAGTGACAAAACTTCGCTCTAAAATTAAAACAGTAAAATTCCTAATAATAATTTCCAATAATTCCACATTATTTTTCGATTAAAAACATAGCAAAAAAGACTTTGTATTGTCACACAGAGGTTGTGTAAGTGCATGTATGCACTCTGTGTGTGTGTGCGTGTATGTGTGTGTGCTGTGCGTTCTGCTCCCGCTTTATGTGTGTGTGTGTGTTTGTGTGTGTGTGCTCCGCGGTTCTGCTCCCGCTCTATGTGTGTGTGTGTGTGCTGCGCGTTCTGCTCAATGTCCTGCTCCGTGAGTGCGCTGCGTGTTTCACTCCTGACAGTCCAGTGACGGCTCCAGCCCCTGACCAGAGTCCAGTGACGGCTCCAGCCCCTGACCAGAGTCTAGTGATGGCTCCAGCCCCTGACCAGAGTCCAGTGACGGCTCCAGCCCCTGACCAGAGACCAGTGACGGCTCCAGCCCCTGACCAGAGTCCAGTGACGGCTCCAGCCCCTGACCAGAGTCCAGTGACGGCTCCAGCCCCTGACCAGAGTCCAGTGACTGCTCCAGCCCCTGACCAGAGTCCAGTGACGGCTCCAGCCCCTGACCAGAGTCCAGTGACGGCTCCAGCCCCTGACCAGAGTCCAGTGACGGCTCCAGCCCCTGACCAGAGTCCAGTGACGGCTCCAGCCCCTGACCAGAGTCCAGTGACTGCTCCAGCCCCTGACCAGAGTCCAGTGACGGTTCCAGCCCCTGACCAGAGTCCAGTGACGGCTCAAGCCCCTGACCAGAGTCCAGTGACGGCTCAAGCCCCTGACCAGAGTCCAGTGACGGCTCCAGCCCCTGACCAGAGTCCAGTGACGGCTCAAGCCCCTGACCAGAGTCCAGTGACGGCTCCAGCCCCTGACCAGAGTCCAGTGACGGCTCCAGCCCCTGACCAGAGTCCAGAGACGGCTCCAGCTCCTGACCAGAGTCCAGTGACGGCTCCAGCCCCTGACCAGAGTCCAGTGACGGCTCAAGCCCCTGACCAGAGTCCAGTGACGGCTCCAGCCCCTGACCAGAGTCCAGAGACTGCTCCAGCCCCTGACCAGAGTCCAGTGACGGCTCCAGCCCCTGACCAGAGTCCAGTGACGGCTCAAGCCCCTGACCAGAGTCCAGTGACGGCTCCAGCCCCTGACCAGAGTCCAGTGACGGCTCAAGCCCCTGACCAGAGTCCAGTGACGGCTCAAGCCCCTGACCAGAGTCCAGTGACGGCTCCAGCCCCTGACCAGAGTCCAGAGACGGCTCCAGCTCCTGACCAGAGTCCAGTGACGGCTCCAGCCCCTGACCAGAGTCCAGTGACGGCTCAAGCCCCTGACCAGAGTCCAGTGACGGCTCCAGCCCCTGACCAGAGTCCAGAGACTGCTCCAGCCCCTGACCAGAGTCCAGTGACGGCTCCAGCCCCTGACCAGAGTCCAGTGACGGCTCCAGCCCCTGACCAGAGTCCAGTGACGGCTCCAGCCCCTGACCAGAGTCCAGTGACGGCTCAAGCCCCTGACCAGAGTCCAGTGACGGCTCCAGCCCCTGACCAGAGTCCAGTGACGGCTCAAGCCCCTGACCAGAGTCCAGTGACGGCTCAAGCCCCTGACCAGAGTCCAGTGACGGCTCAAGCCCCTGACCAGAGTCCAGTGACGGCTCAAGCCCCTGACCAGAGTCCAGTGACGGCTCCAGCCCCTGACCAGAGTCCAGTGACGGCTCAAGCCCCTGACCAGAGTCCAGTGACGGCTCAAGCCCCTGACCAGAGTCCAGTGATGGCTCCAGCTCCAGCCCCTGACCAGAGTCCAGAGACTGCTCCAGCCCCTGACCAGAGTCCAGTGACGGCTCCAGCCCCTGACCAGAGTCCAGTGACGGCTCCAGCCCCTGACCAGAGTCCAGTGACGGCTCCAGCCTATGGTTACTGATTGGTTTAGTTCTGTTCAGGTGTGTTTAGCTAATTAGCCCCTCTTGTTTGCGGTCTATTTGAGACCCGTTTGTCTTTCAGTCAGTTCTTTTACTTTGTCAGTTCTACGTTGCTTTGTTTGATGTTTGATTGTTCACAGTTGTGTGGTCTGAACGACAGCTCTCGACCTGTGGTTAGAAGCAGAGTTTCTTGTTTGCATGACGTGTGGACTAAATCCTTATCTTGAGCAAAATAAGCAAGCTTACATTCTCAAATACATACAAATGTCATGTACACGTCTTTTAGTTTGTCGAGATTTAAAGCGCGTTTTTGAAGAGTGTGCATGTGCGTACGTGCTCTAGTACGTAAGAACTAGTC
>CM077178.1:100160-122660 GCA_039654105.1 Coreius guichenoti | reverse complement strand
GGGACGCTGGGGAAAACAGCGGCTCTGGGAGAGAAGCCACTCTGAGGGACCGGACCAGAAACGGATCTCTCTTTCTCTTTATTTGATATCAGAAATGTAAGGTTCTTCACTGATTGGTGCTGATTTACACAATACAGGTTGCTTTAAAGCAGCTGGAATCACTTTCAGTTACAATTACAACTTCAGTCTCGTCTGTCAAGCAGCTCTACAGAAGAAAAACTGACATCAGGGATTCATTCCACACAGCTGACTGAATGTTACTTTTCTTTTACTCCTGCTGTGAGTTTCGTCCACAACAGTCATTACGTTTTTAAATCCAATCTGCATATTAAAGTTTTATATATATATATATGTGTGTGTGTGTGTGTGTGTGTGTATACACTCCAAAAAAATGGGCCCAAAATGGCTAAATTCTAAGCTTTTAATTGTCAGAAAGTATTGTTCAGGAAATCAGCAAAATTTAAGCAAATGCACTGAGTGAAGGCTGGACCACGGAGCAATGGAAGGTGGCCTGGTCTGATGAATCACGTTTTCTTTTACATCACGTGGATGGCCGGGTGCGTTAACCTCGTTTACAAAAGTCTCCATTCTCCAGGGTCGAAAACTCCAGAGTAGTGTGGACACAGGCGTAACCGTAGCAAGAGTTAGGTGTTTTAAAACAAAAACACACTAGTGTAAACAGGGCCTGAGACTATCTATCTGCAATATCCTAACAACTAACACCCTAGCAACCACCTAGCAACCAACCAAAATACCCTAGCAACTAAAAGAAAAATTCCTTCAAACTTCAAGTTTTTTAAATTATTTCAGACTATTTATCTAGCTTTTAAAACTACTACTTGCTCAAAACTGCTTCAAACTCAAAATGTTCTGACTTAAAATCTACTTCAAACCTGCTGGTCAGTCTTTCTCGAAGCCAAAATAAAGTTGATCTAGATTTGAGTTTCTGGGGTTGGAGTTTGAAGAGTCTAAGCCAAGAAACACAAACACACACGAGACACGAGCAGATAAACAAGACTGAATGCTGCTTATCATGTTTCTATTATTTGCCTTCGAATAACACTGAAGTCAGATGTTAAAGCTGATTGGTCGTTCTCAGGACAGAACTCTGCATTTCCTCTAGGAGTGAGTGACCTTTGACCTTCGTATGTTTACATTAACATTTGGTTCCACCCGGATTCCTCAACTAATTTTAAATGTTTATTTATTGATAACGGTTTGTTCCTGTAGTAAATATCCTAGTTTTAATCTATTCTGTCATTTATAATAAGCTTAATGAGAAATTGGTGTATTTTCTCCTCTGTGAGACAAAGTTCTTCAAGGTCCAAACTGTAGAGGTTCATATTTGTTTCTCTGTAACTGAAGTGTTTGTTCTACAGTAATACTTACAGCAATGCACATTTTCTTTTAAAATGCAGATTCATTTATGTTTGATCACGTGCTTTAAAAGCAGATCTAAATTATTAAACTAATAACTATTAAATATTAACAATAGCTATAAAAACTGTAAAATATTACTTATACATGTACATTTACATGCACATCGGTCTGTAGTAGTGAGTTTAGGTATAGGGGTGCAGAGCCAGTGGTTGTTTTGTAGGAAAACATCAGTGCCTTGAGTTTGATGCGAGCGGCGATTGGCAACCAGTGCAGGTTTATGAGGACAGGTGTGACGTGCGCTCTCTTCGGCTCATTAAAGACCACTCTTGCTGCAGATTTTGGATCAGTTGCAGATGTTTGACAGTGATGCTGGAAGGCATAGAGAGCATTACAATAGTCCAGTCTGGATAGAACAAGAGCTTGGACAAGGAGTTGTGTAGATCCGATAGGAAGGGCCTGATCCTCCTAATGTTGTATAAGGCAAATCTGCAGGACTGGGCAGTTCTAGCAATGTGGTCAATGATGTTCAGCTGATCATCAATCACAACTCCAATGATCCTGGCTGTCCTGGATGGAGTTGATGAACCTACAGTAGCTGAATGGAGAAGTTGTGATGAAGTGTTGGGTTGGGCTGAGACCACGAACAGTTCTGTCTTCTCAAGGTTGAGTTGAAGGTGACGGTCCTTCATCCAGCAAGAAATGTCTGTCAGGCAGGGCGAGATATGAGCAGCCACTGTCAAATCATCTGGCTGGAATGAGAGGTAGAGTTGAGTGTCATCAGTGTAGCAGTGATGGGAGAAACCATGTTTCTGAATGACAGATCTAGTGATGAGATGTAGGGACGTGTCAGGACCCACTCATCGCCGTAATCATAAGTTAGACCTAATACTGTCACATGGAATAAATGTTGATACCATTGAAATTCTGCAGCAGAGCGATGACATCTCAGATCATTACCTAGTATCATGTACACTTAATTTAGCAAAGGCTTCAAAGCCGTCCCCTCGCTTTAAATATGGCAGGACTATCACTGCTGCGACTAAAGATTTCTTTGTAAATAATCTTCCTCATCAGTTTCATCTCCTCAGCATCCCAGATAGCCTAGAGGAACTCGATGTTGCAACAGAAACTATTGACTCTCTCTTTTCCAGCACTTTAGACACAGTTGCTCCCCGGCGCTTAAAGAAGATTAAAGAAAATAGTCCAACGCCGTGGTACAACGAGCACACCCGGGCCCTTAAAACAGCAGCCAGAAAAATGGAGCCCAGCTGGAAGAAAACTAGAAGTTTTTCGCATTTTGTGGAAAGAGAGCATAATTGCATACAGAAAGGCCCTAAAAACTGCTAGATCTGCTTATTTCTCGACTCTCTTAGAAGAAAACAAACACAACCCTAGGTATTTATTCGATACAGTGGCTAAATTAACAATAAAGCTTCAACTTCTGATGTTTGTAAACAGCACAGCAGTAATGACTTTATGAACTTCTTTACTTGTAAGATTGATAATATTAGGAAAAAAATTATAACCATGCAGCCGTCTACTACAGTATCACATCAGACAGTGCATTGTAGTGTCACTGAGGAAAAATTACATTCATTCACTGCTATAGGAGAAGAAGAATTGGCTAAACTCGTTAAATCATCAAAATCAACAACATGTATGCTCGACCCCATACCGACTAAACTACTAAAAGAGATGCTTCCAGAGGTCATAGATCCTCTTCTTAATATCATTAATTCATCCTTGACATTAGGATATGTACTGAAAACTTTTAAGTTGGCTATTATTAAACCACTTATTAAAAAACCGCAACTTGATCCTACAAAATTAGTCAATTACAGGCCAATCTCAAATCTACCCTTTCTGTCAAAAATACTAGAAAAGGCAGTGTCCTCACAATTATGCTCCTTTTTAGAAAGAAATGGTATCTGTGAGGATTTCCAGTCAGGATTTAGACCGTATCATAGTACTGAGACTGCTCTCATTAGAGTTACAAATGATTTACTCTTATCATCCAATCGTGGTTGTATCTCTCTGTTAGTGTTACTCGATCTTAGCGCTGCATTCGATACTATCGACCACAATATTCTTTTGAATAGACTCAAAAATTATGTTGGCATTAGTGGAACTTCATTGGCATGGTTTAAATCATACTTATCTGACCGTTATCAGTTTGTAGCAGTAAATGAAGAGATGTCACACCGAACACAAGTTCAGTATGGAGTACTGCAGGGCTCAGTGCTAGGACCGTTGCTTTTCACCCTGTACATGCTACCACTGGGAGATATTATTAGGAAGCATGGCGTTAATTTTCATTGTTATGCTGACGATACTCAGCTCTATATTTCTTCACGCCCTGACGAAACTTACCAATTCACAAGATTAACGGAATGCATAGCTGATATAAAAAATTGGATGACTAGTAATTTCCTGCAACTTAATTCAGAAAAAACTGAATTTTTAATCATTGGACAAAAAACCTCCACAAGTAGTAACCTAGAATACTGTCTAACACTCGATGGCTGCTCTGTCAAGTCCTCGTCGTCAGTTAGGAACCTGGGTGTGCTCTTTGATACCAATCTCTCATTTGAAAGCCACGTTTCTAGCATCTGTAAAACTGCATTCTACCATCTTAAAAATATATCTAAATTACGGCACATACTTTCAATGCAAAATGCTGAACAGTTAGTTCATGCGTTCATGACCTCAAGGCTAGATTATTGTAATGCTCTACTGGGTGGTTGCCCTGCTCGCTTAATAAATAAACTGCAGTTCTTACTAGAACCAGGAAGTATGACCATATTAGCCCGGTTCTGGCAACACTGCATTGGCTCCCTATTAAACATCGTATACATTTTAAAATCTTGCTGATTACTTACAAAGCACTAAATGGTTTAGCGCCCCAGTACTTGAGCGAGCTCTTAACGCATTATACTCCATCACGTCTATTGCGGTCTCAAAATTCTGGCCAGTTGATAATACCTAGAATATCAAAATCAACTGCAGGCGGTCGGTCCTTTTCCTATTTAGCACCTAAACTCTGGAACAGTCTTCCTAGCATTGTTCGGGAAGCAGACACACTCTGTCAGTTTAAATCTAGACTAAAAACACATCTCTTTACTATGGCATACACATAAAACATTTTTAATTTCTATTATTCAAATCAGTTAAATGATTGTTTTAGGCTGCATTAACTAGGTCAGCCGGAACCGGGAACACTTCCAATAACGCCTGATGTACTCGTTACATCATAAGAAGAATGGCATCTACGCTAATGTTAGTCTCTCTGTTTATCCCGAGGTTTACTGCAGTCGGCCGGATCCGGGTCGTATCCAGACCAGATGGTGGACCTTAGCCTGGACATGACGACCATATCCCTGAAGTGTCTGTAGAGACAATAGTGTCAATTAAACTCCCCCCTGTAAATGCCGCATCGACACGACATCCTCATTAAACCCGTCCCCGGCGTGACAACTCCAATCTTTCGAATAATCCTACGAATATCTATTGATCTAATATGACTTCTGACCTGTAATGTTGCCAGAATCATAATCATACACTATTTGTTCGTCGGCCAGAGGAGAACTGGCACCCCGACTGAGCCTGGTTTCTCCCAAGGTTTTTTTTCTCCATTCTGGCCTTGAAGGAGTTTTGGTTCCTTGCCACCGTCACCTTTGGCTTTTGGCTTGCTCAGTTGGGGACACCTAAATTTCAACTATATTACTGATTGACATTATATGATAATTGAAATGAGCTGGATGACATCACCGTTTTCACCAGAGCGGCTGTACAGCCGAATCAAATTCCGTTGCATTATTTTCCTGTTACCACTGTGAAGCTGCTTTGAAACAATTGCCATTGTAAAAAGCGCTATATAAATAAAGGTGATTTGATTTGATTTGAATGACAGATCTAGTGATGACATGTAGATGGAGAAGAGAAGCAGTCCCAGCACTGAGCCCTGAGGTACTCCAGTAGCTCTAGATGATAGCAGTGATAGGAGAAACCATGTTTCTGAATGACAGATTTAGTGATGACATGTAGATGGAGAAGAGAAGCAGTCCCAGCACTGAGCCCTGAGGTAGTCCAGTAGCTCTAGATGATAGCAGTGATAGCAGAAACCATGTTTCTGAATGACAGATCTAGTGATGAGATGTAGATGGAGAAGAGAAGCGGTCCCAGCACTGAGCCCTGAGGCACTCCAGTAGCTCTAGATGATAGCAGTGATAGGAGAAACCATGTTTCTGAATGACAGATCTAGTGATGAGATGTAGATGGAGAAGAGAAGCAGTCCCAGCACTGAGCCCTGAGGTACTCAAGTAGCTCTAGATGATAGCAGTGATAGCAGAAACCATGTTTCTGAATGACAGATCTAGTGATGAGATGTAGATGGAGAAGAGAAGCAGTCCCAGCACTGAGCCCTGAGGTACTCCAGTAGCTCTAGATGATAACAGTGATAGCAGAAACCATGTTTCTGAATGACAGATCTAGTGATGAGATATAGATGGAGAAGAGAAGCAGTCCCAGCACTGAGCCCTGAGGCACTCCAGTAGCTCTAGATGATAGCAGTGATAGCAGAAACCATGTTTCTGAATGACAGATCTAGTGATGAGATGTAGATGGAGATGGGAAGCGGTCCCAGCACTGAGCCCTGAGGTACTCCAGTAGCTCTAGATGATAGCAGTGATAGCAGAAACCATGTTTCTGAATGACAGATCTAGTGATGAGATGTAGATGGAGAAGAGAAGTGGTCCCAGCACTGAGCCCTGAGGCACTCCAGTAGCTCTAGATGATAGCAGTGATAGGAGAAACCATGTTTCTGAATGACAGATCTAGTGATGAGATGGAGATGGGAAGCGGTCTGTGTAAGAAAGGTAGAGACTTGGTTGAACACAACTAGTTCAAGTGTTTTAGCAATGAATGGAAGAAGGGTCTGTAGTTTCTAAAAGTACTGGATTTAGAGAGGGTTTCTTCAGCAGTGGGGTTACCCGAGCCAGTGTTAATGCTGTGGGAAAGGTCCCGGTGTGAAGAGAAGTGTTGATGATATGAGTGAGTGCAGGTCCAACTGAAGAAGAGATGGCCTGAATGAGACAGGATCAAGCGGGCCGGTAGTAGGGTGATTGGAAAGGGTGAGTTTGGAGACTTCTGCCTCCGAGAGCGGAGAGAAGGAGGGGAGAGTGTGTGTGTGTGTTTGCTGTGATGTGAGGATGAGGTGTTGAGTTAACCTGAACACTGCAGGATTAACGGCTTTATGGGTAATTAGTCAAGAGAGCTGACTAGGCACATTATCAGACAGATAATCACTCAACCTGCTGCACTCAAGGTGAACATCACACACACACACACACACACACACACCATAATAAACACATACATGTTAAATACACACATGATGAGACCAGAACTCAAAACACAAGATCTCATGAGAAAACTGATGCTTTTGGTTCTGGTACTTATACAAATGAGACACGGCTGAGAGTTTTATAAATTGCTGGTAAATTGTTCAAAAGCTCAAAAGAGGCTGTACAAGAATATCTCAATTAAATGGACATGGAAATCTGATGCCATTGACTTCATGAGGAACTTCATTAACTTCATTCTCATTTATGCATATCCCAGCTCATGAGTGTGTGTGTGTGTGTGTGTGTGTGTGTGTGTGTGTGTGTGTGTGTGTGTGTGTGTGTGTGTGTGTGAGAGAGAGAGTGACCCAGTGACTATCATTTGTATCCTGTGTAATCCCAAATCCTACTGTGCCTGTTTGAAATCCTTTCATGGTCCGTGATCGTTTGGGAATACTGAACAAAATTAACACCATTCAGGATTTATTACAATGTACTGCCTTTCAGCAGAAAGTGTGTGAGAGAGAATGAGTTCATGTGTTTGTGATGATGATGTCAGCGCTGCGCTCAGGTGTGTGAAGGCAGTAAGGTGAGTCGTGACATTTTACACACTCATTTTACACTTCATATCCGTCCTTTCAGTTGAAAACAAAGGGAAAGTAATGGTCACTGTCACTGTTGTTTGTTTTTATGACACACAGAGATTTTTTGTTACTGTTACAATTTCAGCACAACAGAAATCCAGTGTTTCATATTGCCTTTCTTCTTTTTAACAAATTAACATTCCTCAGTTGAGTTTATTTATTTTACAAGATCCATGCAATTAAAATGACACTTTTAATGTAACTACTTTATGGAAAAGAATCTCAGTTGTTTGAACTATATCTGCACAGTTTATAAATGTGAAATGTTCTTCGCTGAAGAACTGTGTGACGGGCAGGTGGCCTGACCAATCAGCTGCCATGTCTGCGCGAGTGAGGCCTCTGGTCCCGCCCAGATTTCTGGTAGAGGGGGTGGAGCAGGTTACCATGGACACAGAGGACATTATGTGAGCGATGCATTATGGGTGACAGATAATTGGATTATCTTGGATAGAAATTAGTGGTTGGTTAATGATTGACAAGTTATTGGTTATTGATTTGATTTCATTTTTTTTCCCCTGAAGAGAAAAAAAGAACCCAGATGCTGGAACTCACTTCAACACCAACACCAACAATAACAATGAAGAGTGAGTTCATTCACACACTCACACACACTCTCTCACTCACACTCAAACACACAATCACACACACACACTACATTCTCACACATACACACTACATTCTCAAACACACACACTCATACTACATTCTCTCTCTCTCTCTCACACACACACACACACACACTCACTCACACACACACACACACACTTACACTACATTCTCTCACACACACTACATACTCAGACTGTAACACACACTCTCTCAAACACACTCTCTCACACACACACTCACACACAGTCTCTCACTAACTCTCACTCACTCACTCACTCACACACACACACACACACACACACACACACACACACACACACACACACACACACACACACACTCTCACACACACTGTAACACACACTTGCACAAGGTGCTCTCAACCCCTTTATCTGTATTTGCCTTTATATTTACAGAGAGGAAAAAAAGAAGAAAAAGAAAGAAAAAAAGAAGAAAGAGTAAGATGAGATGTTTTTCAAACATTTATTTAATTCACAGCACCATATGATGATCTAATATGTGTGTGTGTGTGTGTTATTCCAGGAAAAAAGAGAAGAAGGAAAAGAAGGAAAAAAAGGAAAAGAAAAAAGAACAAGATGAGAAAGAAAAAGAAAAAGAGAAAGAGAAAGAGAAAGAAAAAGAGAAAGAGAAAGAGAAGTAAGAACAGTAGGTTCCTCTGTTAAAGTGAAGCGTGTCATTTCTGTGAGCGCAGCACCAAACACAATCACGTTTGTTTCAGTAGAGCGCAACAATCGGCTCCTGAAGTAAAGACTCCATTCATTTTAACAATAACGTAAAGTTACTGTGAGCTGTGAGGTTTTTACACGATAGTATTTGCTTCGGTTGAAGCTGTCAGCCTGCTATATTTCCACTTGTTTTTTTTAAATAATTGTGTTTAACGGTGGAATACATGGTGAAAACCTACATTACCCATGATGCTGTAGAGAAAATCCCACCAATCAGAGAGCCGAAACAAGCAAAAAGACCTCTCTAGCTCTGCCACTCCCATGAATCAATGTGAATGACATAATCAAGCACCGATCAGGCATTCTAATATTGTGTCTGTCCTCTTTTGCTGACCCGTCGAGGCATGGACTCCACTAGACCCCTGAAGGTGTACTGTGGTATCTGGCACCAAGATGTTAGCAGCAGATCCTTTAAGTCCTGTAAGTTGCGAGGTGGGGCCTCCATGGATCGGACCTGTTTGTTCAGCACATCCCACAGATGCTCGATTGGATTGAGATCTGGAGAATTTGGAGGTCAAGTCAACACCTCAAACTCGTTGTTGTGCTCCTCAAACCATTCCTGAACCATTTGTGCTTTGTGGCTGGGCACATTATCCTGCTGAAAGAGCCACAGCCACCAGGGAATACCGTTTCCATGAAAGGGCGTACATGGTCTGCAACAATGCTTAGGTAGGTGGTACGTGTCAAAGTAACATCCACATGGATGGCAGGACCCAAGGTTTCCCAGCAGAACATTGCCCAAAGCATCACACTGCCTCTGCCGGCTTGCCTTCTTCCCATAGTGCATCCTGGGGCCATGTGTTCCCCAGGTAAGCCACGCACACGCACCCGGCCATCCACGTGATGTAAAAGAAAACGTGATTCATCAGACCAGGCCACCTTCTTCCATTGCTCCGTGGTCCAGTTCTGATGCTCACGTGCCACTGTTGGCGCTTTCGGCGGTGGACAGGGGTCAGCATGGGCACCCTGACTGGTCTGCGGCTATGCAGCCCCATACGCAACAAACTGTGATACACTGTGTATTCTGACACCTTTCTATCAGAACCAGCATTAACTTCTTGAGCAATTTGAGCTACAGTAGCTCGTCTGTTTGATCGGACCACACGGGCCAGCCTTCGCTCCCCACGTGCATCAATGAGCCTTGGCCGCCCATGACCCTGTCGCCGGTTCACCACTGTTCCTTCCTTGGAGCACTTTTGATAGATACTGACCACTGCAGACCGGGAACACCCCACAAGAGCTGCAGTTTTGGAGATGCTCTGACCCAGTCGTCTAGCCATCACAATTTGGCTCTTGTCAAACTCACTCAAATCCTTACGCTTGCCCATTTTTCCTGCTTCTAACACATCAACTTTGAGGACAAAATGTTCACTTGCTGCCTAATATATCCCACCCACTAACAGGTGCCGTGATGAAGAGATCATCAGTGTTATTCACTTCACCTGTCAGTGGTCATAATGTTATGCCTGATCGGTGTATGTATATGTATATATATGTGTGTGTGTGTGTTTGCATTTTTGCTTAAAATATATTGTTTTATATAATCAACATTTTTAAATGAGGAGTTTTATATTTCTCCATAATTCTAATTTGATTATGCTGTTCGCAATGCTTCATGGGATTGTAGTTCTTTCCCTCACTAAAGCTGTGAAGTTCACAGTCTCGTACCTTTTGTATTTCTGTCAGAGTTTCAAATACTTTTTCGCTTTAAATCAAAGTTTGTAGTGTTAAAACGCTTTAACAAAGACTTTTCTTTGGGAGAAATTAATGGAGAAAATACTCCCGGAATCGATGCGCTCTACAGAAGATGCGGTGTGTGTTTGGTGTGTTTGGATACTGATCTAACAACTCTACAATGTTCTGTTCCAGACCAAAGGAGATTGAAGTTGTGGATTCAGCAGGAAACATGTACTACAACTGGCTGTTTGTGATCACGTGTCCTGTGATGTATAACTGGGTCCTCATCATAGCGAGGTGCCTGATCTTACTGTCATATCACAGATCAGGAGCACAACACTCTGCTCTTTGATATTATAGTGAGTTTTGGTCATACAAGGTACCAAATAATTTTGTGGCTGCGTGTATCCGATATGGAGCCTCCTTCTGTTTTCTTCGTGGCACCGCTTACTTTAACAATGATCCAAGAGGATTATAAATATGTAATGTGGCGGGATTGTAATGAGATTGTGATGAACTTGAATGACCAAAGCTCAGGACATAATTGGTGCCCCGTGTGATGCACACAGATGCCGAGTTCACTGCACGATTTACACTCGCCGACGGGTTTTGCGAAATCGCTGACAAATGCGTAGTCTCAGCCTCAGACGTCACGCCCACGGACCGTTGGCTGATCGTCTGATGCATACGGCACACTCAACACTTCAGGAGTTTCGAAGTCGTCATCTGATTGGTTGAATTCTACAGGATGTCCACGAGACGTGTGTGTTGCGTTCTTTAACGGTCCGCCTGGAAACAAATGCCGTGACTCCAGACACTCTCATGGAAGAAGAACGCCGTCGTGTTTACAACTGTCACAGTGAGCGCTTACCAGGATCAACTAAACGCTGGATTTTCAAAAGTATGTGAAGTTCGCGGCTCCATTGTTGCTGTAAACTTGCACAACGTTCTTGAATGAATAATTTATAGACGCACGCTGGTCTGTTATTGCAGGGACATCGACTTCACATTTTCACGTCCATAAACATGACGCGGAACAAAGCGAACTGTGATTGGTTGTGTTACATGTCAGTCAAACGTCCTCTTGGGCGGTCCTTGACCAATGAAAGCTGCGATGGAGTCCAGGAGAGACTCTCGGACATTGCAATTAATCGCGGATGACGTATATCCCTTCACAGTGGAGTAGCGGATGGGCACGCATCAACGCATAACCGACGCGCTGCAAGGATATAAAGATTAGTTAGATTAGTTTACTCCTCATTTCAAACTTGTTTAACACGAAATACTTCTCGATTCACCTAAATACCATTTTTTCACAATGGGCCACGATTGAAATAGATTAGATTAATCTCTTATCGTCTCTATATGCGCCGTTAATGCAGCGTCAGATGCCATAAATTTCAGTTTCTATAGTGAATAATTGACTGGCGTTTGAGACTTCTTCACCGGCATAACTCTCGCGCGAAGTTTGCACATTAGCACGATATAATATCCACTGGCTTGCCCTCATGGTTTCAGATGCATATATTTTCAATATTGCAAGGTTTCTTTATCACCAGTTGCTCGCAAAATGATGGACAAACAATGATTCACATTTAATTTCCCATGATAACAAAATCAAGTCAATTATTAAATATGCCAAATGAGTAGCCTAAATAAAAAAAGAAGGTAAATAAACAACTAACAAGCAAACTTAAACTAGTTTGCTTAAAATTTCTGCGAATACCCCCCTAATCTTGTCCCCCCAACTCAAGAGTCAAATGTCGCCCATGAATATTCACCTCCAACTCTCTTTGCAGAACACAATCCTTGCTCCCCGCGTCTCCCAAACATTTCCTCCTCCATAATCTTTCTTTCTTTTTCTCCTTTTCGCTGCAAATCAGCGCACAGACAATTTGGATCGCAAGCTTCTTGCGGGCTATCATTTTTTAAACAATTCCAGTCTCGCACGAGAACTTGCGTTATTTCCTTGTCACTTCTCGTGTGTTTGGTTGTGAAACGTAGTTTGCGGACCGGACAGAGTTGTCGGCGATTCTTCCTCTTGTGAAGTCATGCAGTGTAAAGGCCAAAGTATACTTCCCTTTTTACACGTACGCGAGGGTCAGCGTACAGCGCGTGTGTAAAGAAGTAAAGAAGTATACTTTGCAAGGCTGTGCGTTCGACTGTGCGCATACACTCTAAAAAATGCTGGGTTAAAAATAACTATTTCTGGGTTATTTGGCAACCCAGCGCTGGGTAAATATTGGACAGAACACACGCTGGGTTATTTTTACCCAGCTTGTTGGGTTTTATACATTAACCCATTTGCTGGGTTGTTTTTTGAATGTGCTGGGTCAGTCAATTTGATATTGAAGGTTTTTCATTTTAAATAATACAAATGCAGTCTAAAATCTCTGTTATATTTATATAGGACAGTAACAGTTCATATACAATATTTTTTATTCAAGTCAGTCTTTTACAGTCATAAAATACTCAAAAACATTTAGTAAATGTTTTAGGCCTGGTCGCGCATTCGTTTGGCGGGAGCTGAAACTTCCTGGTGGCGCCGGCACGTCGTTCGGCTAGTGTTCCCCGCAGACGTTAGCTGTGACTTACATGTAAACAAAAATGGTAAAGACTACAGACATTTTCCTCTTTGCACAGTAATAATTTGATAGGAATACTATACAATACAAACCTTAATTTAATTCAGGAAGTTTCCCCTCAGGACATTTTCTTTCAGAACAAATAAAATGACTGTTGACAAACGTATCCAGTTTTAACCGGTTTGGCACAGACTACCCAACATTGGGTTACACTGACCCAGCGCTGGGTAGGTATGTTATGACCCAGCAGTTACAGAAAAACTACCCAGCACTGGGTAAAAATATTAAAAATAACCCAATAAAATGACCCAGCAGGCTGAACCCAGCATTTGGGTTAAAAGAATAACCCAGCATTTTTTAGAGTGTACGCTCACTTTCGGCTTAAAATCCCCTGTCGCCGATCCATCGTGCAGTGTGAACTCGGCATTATCAGGATCTCAGCTTGACTCTCTCTGTCTCTCTCAGAGCTTGTTTTGAGGAATTGCAGGAGGACTACTTGATGTACTGGTTCTTTGCGGATTTCTTATCTGATGTGGTGTATCTGTGTGACATGGTGTTCAGGACCAGGACAGGTGAGTCCCAGCTCCTTCACCACACCTGTCCGCACTGAACGCTGAGTGCGCTGAAAGCTTTGTTTGTTTGCAGGTTATCTGGAGCAGGGTCTCTTGGTGAAAGATGGGAAGAAGCTCCGCGATCGCTACATGAAGAGCTTCCAGTTCAAACTGGACCTGGCCTCCATGGTTCCCACCGACATTTTCTACTTGTGCTTTGGGCTGAAGTACCCCGAGATCCGCATGAACAAGCTACTGAGGGTCAACCGCTTGTTTGAGTTTTTCCAGCGCACCGAAACACGGACTAACTTTCCGAACGTGTTCCGAATCTCCAACCTCGTCATGTACATCGTGATCATCATCCACTGGAACGCCTGCATGTATTACTCGTTCTCCAAGGCCATCGGCTTCGGAACGGACGCTTTCGTGTACCCGGACACCACGGACCCAGAGTTTGGCCGGTTGGTGAGGAAGTACGCGTACAGCATGTACTGGTCCACCCTGACCCTCACCACCATCGGCGAGACTCCACCCCCCGTCAAGAACTCAGAGTACTTCTTTGTGGTAACGGACTTCCTGGTGGGCGTGCTGATCTTTGCCACCATCGTCGGTAACGTCGGTTCGATGATCACGAACGCAAACGCAGCACGGGCAGATTTCCAGGCTCGCATCGATGCCATCAAACAGTACATGAGCTTCCGAAAGGTCACCAAAGACCTAGAGAAACGGGTCATCAAGTGGTTCGACTACTTGTGGACCAACAAGAAAGCAGTAGACGAGAGAGAAGTCCTGAAGTACCTGCCGGACAAGCTGAGGGCAGAGATCGCTATAAACGTGCACCTGGACACTCTGAAGAAGGTGCGGATCTTCGCCGACTGCGAGGCCGGGCTGCTGGTGGAGCTGGTGCTGAAGCTCCAGCCGCAGGTCTACAGCCCCGGAGACTACATCTGCAAGAAGGGCGACATCGGCCGCGAGATGTACATCATTAAAGAGGGAAAGCTGGCCGTGGTGGCCGATGACGGAGTCACGCAGTTTGTGGTGCTCAGTGACGGCAGTTACTTCGGAGAGATCAGCATCCTCAACATTAAGGGCAGCAGGGCGGGGAATCGCAGAACCGCCAACATCCGCAGCATTGGCTACTCAGACCTCTTCTGCCTGTCCAAAGACGACCTGATGGAGGCGCTGACCGAATATCCAGATGCCAAGGCCATGCTGGAGGAAAAGGGACGACAAATCCTCATGAAGGTATGAGAGCAATGCCCTGAACTCTTCTTCTCAAGCTTTTGAATCCAAGACCCACCTTTGTCCAAGACAAAACTCAAAGGCCCCTGTCACACACCCGGCGCAATGCGACTCCAGGCGCGACGCAAGTGTGTTCTGCTAGTCTCAGCCCGACGCAGTTCTCATGTTCACGTCCAGCTCCACGTTGTTTAAATATCAAATGCACTGGCGCATCTGTTCACCCATGGGCGTCTGGTCTAAACCAGGTGTGTGTTCAGGAGCATTGTTGGAGCGTTGCTATTGTGAGGAACTGAAAACGACTGCGCCATTGACCAACACACACCTGCTCTAAAGTCAATAGTGCAGTATTTGTGTGTTATTTAAAGGGTGTGTTAGTAATATGAGCCTATAGGTGGTGCACAACGCGCATACACTCTGATTATTACACACACAGGGACACACAGCAGCACACACACACACACACACACACACACACACACACACACACACACTCTGCTTATTACACACACAGGGACGTGCAGCAGCACACACACACACACACATATTCTGCTCATTACACACACAGGGACGCGTAGCAGCACACACACACACACACTGATTATTACACACAGGGACGCGCAGCAGCACACACACACACTCTGCTTATTACACACACAGGGACGTGCATCAGCACACACACACACACACACACACATATTCTGCTCATTACACACACAGGGACGCGTAGCAGCACACACACACACACAAACACACTGCTTATTACACACACAGGGATGCGCAGCAGCACACACACACTCTGATTATTACACACACAGGGACGCGCAGCAGCACACACACACACACTCTGCTTATTACACACACAGGGATGCGCAGCAGCACACACACACACTCTGATTATTACACACACAGGGACGTGCAGCAGCACACACACACACTCTGCTTATTACACACACAGGGATGCGCAGCAGCACACACACACACACACACACACACTCACTCTGATTATTACACACACAGGGACGTGCAGCAGCACACACACACACTCTGATTATTACACACACAGGGCCGCGCAGCAGCACACACACACACTCTGCTTATTACACACACAAGGACGCGCAGCAGCACACACACACACACACACTCTGATTATTACACACACAGGGACGTGCAGCAGCACACACACACTCTGCTTATTACACACACAGGGATGCGCAGCAGCACACACACACACACACACACACACACACACATGACTCATTAAGAGACGAGGCACAACCCTTTTGGACCATGAGCCGGGTTTATCCCGTCGTTAAACTAGCAAAAGTGGATTCGGACACGCCCAAAGAGCTCCTGCGCCGTGAGCTCAGATCGGTGAAATAGGGCCCAGCACACACACACACACACACACACAGGGACACGCAGCAGCGGCCCTTAGACTGATGTGCACACTGTAAACCCTAACGCTCAAAATACTTAATTGGTTTGAGTAGGACAAACTTAAATTAAACAAATAAGTTCTGTTAAATTAACTGTTATGAGTATTTAGCACTTTTTTCTTTTGAGTTCACAGCACTGACATATTTCAAGTAAACTGAACTGTTTCATTGTTTTGAGTTGTATGAACTCATTTCCTTTAATTTAGACGAACTTCAGTTCAACTGAAACTGGGCCAGCACGCTTTGCCCATGGCACTCAAAAGGGACAGTAAATGCTAAAATTAAGTGTTATATAATGTTTTTTGTGCAAGATTAATGCTAAGGGAGATTTAGTAGTGTTTAATGTTTTGTTATGCTAGTTTAGAAGAGTTTCTGTTAATGTGGGTTTTTGGAGAGTAACCATCATTGGTTAGAGAGCGGGTACGTTACATGTTTTAAGTTGCTGTACTCATTCAGTAAGTGCTATACCATGCTATTAACAAGTTAGCAAGTTGCCATTTTCTGAATTAGTTTGTAATAGCTAGCAAAATATCTCTTATTCTCATTCAACCTTTTTGAGTTCTGACAACTTACTAGGGTTTACAGTGACGTAAATAACTCATTTGATTTGCAAGTACTCAAAATAAAAAGTTAATTAACTAAATCTGTTATGTCATTTGCTATCAGAATGTATGAGTTAGCTAACTCAGTACTTCCAGTTAGGAGCAATTAACACGCATGAGAACTACAAACTCAAAACTTGATAGTTCTGATTACTTGGGAACATCGTAATTTGATGTAACTGATAACCTCACATTTTTTGAGTTAGCCCGTATTGGGGTTTACACTGTAGCTGTGCTACTTCAGGCTCAAGTCTAATCCCAGACTGAAACACGTTTGATCTGTTTAACTGTAACATCTTAAAATATCTCAGTGCCATTGTTTAATATTTGCATGTATATACTGTACATATTATATATAAATATAACAAATTCTTAAATATAAATTTTCTATATTTAAATTTCTTAAATATATACATGCATGTGTGTGTATTTATATATACATAATCACACATATATTATGTAAACAGCACAAACTTTTATTTTGGATGCGATTAATCGATTTGACTGCACTAATTAAAAAGTTATAGAAGTTTATGTTTACAGTAAAGCAAATGTACTGCACTAAACATTTTTACATTACACAAAATATATATTTTACAAAATAATTTGGATTGTTGTAAAATTAAAGCTGTATGTTTAACCAAGTTTTGTTCCAAATGTGAAGTTGATATCACGAAAATTGAGCCGCTAAAAGGCTTTAAAGTACCGTTTCCATAGTAACGCAATGTCCGATTTCAAAACGGTTTTCATAGGAAGAATTTTGAGTGTTTACACTTTTGAATTATATAATTTCGATGTGTGATAAATGTGTGATGGAAAAAATGCAATAAAAAAGTGCACCAAGTGTCCAGCTAACGGGACAATGACAGCAAAGACTAATATTTATTTAGCATTTTAATGAAGATTATGTTAATATAACTAAATTTAAATAGTTTTATGACTGTGTGTGTGTGTGAGTGAGCGTGTGTGTGTGAGAGTGTGAGTGAGTGAGTGTGTGTGTGTGTGTGTGTGAGAGAGAGAGAGAGAGAGTGTGTGTGTGTGTGAGTGAGTGTGTGTGAGTACGAGTGTGTGTTAGAGTGTGTGTGAGAGAGTGTGTGAATTTCATTTTTTAATTACTTTTTTTTTCTGAAGCTCAAATACACATTTCACTGTGAAAATGTTGGAATAACAGGGTTGGGTTTGAGCAGAACCGCTCATGATGACCTGTAACACTCACAGGAGGTAACAGAGCTCTATGACTTTATCCACAGGACAATCTTCTGGATCTGGAGCTGGCCAAGCAAGGGCCCGACCCCAAAGACATGGAGGAGAAGGTGGTGAAGATCAGCAGTGTGGTGGAGGAGCTCCAGACCCGCTTCGCCCGCCTGCTGGCCGAACACGAGGCCGCGCAGGGCAAACTGAAGAAGCGCGTCACCAAACTGGAGAAGAAGATCCCAGACTCCAGCGCACAGATAGAGGAGGATCACACACATTAGATCTAGACATCTGAGAAGCCTTGTGTGTGTTGTGTGTTTGGACTGGACTGTGTTCGATCTGCTCAATGCTAATGTAAGATACTGTACAGATGATGTTAGCACTGACTATATCATGTTACAAACATGTACTTTATTCTGTCATGAGAATGAAGATAAAATAAATCCTTTTTGTTAGCATAATGATCTAGTTTCATTGAAAACCAATCAACATTTGTATTTAGAGAAACACACTAATAATGATGCTGCTCTAGCAATATCAGTTAAACGTTTAATCAGAGAACTAAATAAAAATACTTCTTCAATAAAGAATTTCTGACCAAACCCATTTGTTTGTTTTATTTTTTATTTCTCTTACTAATGATTGACCGATAATGTGAAAGGCAGACGTGTCTTTAAAACGACTCCATCTGAAGGCTAATGGGAGTTGTAGTTTTTTAATGAGAGGTTCCCGCCTCACCGTGAGAGTTAAGGACTACTTCTCCCGTCATGCACTGCTGCGCTGACGTGTTCAGCATGCGCGCCGACTCCTGAGCCTGACTCGTTTCGGTAAGACTCTTTATTTGAGTCAAATTATTTTTCTTTGCTTTTCGCGCATATTTTCGCAGAATTATACACTGATTTATTAAATGATCTGGAGAAAGAACAGGCGCTTTTTATTGACAGATAACGCCAGTCTGCTCTTGTGTGTTTACCGTTCGTGTCAGTGAGTTTACCGTGTTTCTTTACAGTTATTAGTGTGGTTTTACCCTCATTTACTGTGTTACATCAGTTTACTCCTGACTTCAGTGGTTGTACACTGTTTCTCCGTGTGTCATCGGTGATTTGCAGCGGTTTGTGATGTTGTTTTAGGAGTCGCCATCATGGATCCGGTCTGGAGGCAGCGGGGTCGAGGGCGGGGTCAGGTCAGAGGTCACCCCCCCTCAGAGGCGGGTCCTCCTGGAGCTGTGAGGTCAGAGGTCAGAGGGACGAGCAGGGTTACAGGTAGCAGAGCCTCAGGGAGAGATTGACCCGAGCGCTGGCGTCCGTTCCTCTGACCCGTGTGTGTCTCCGCAGGCTCGTCTCAGTCCAGGTTCGAGGAGATCAGGAAGTGTGACCGGGCGGCCGCTCACCGATTGGCCACGGAGCCGCTCAGCTCTTCCTCTGAGGATGAGGATGAGGATGAGGATGATGGAGGGAAGCGGGGGAAGATCCTGCAGTCGGCTCTTTCTCCGTACACGTCTCACACAGGTGTGAACTCATGATGATGAGGATGAGGTGAGGAAGAGTGAGCAGAGGTCAGTGACGCTCCATCTGTATGTATGTGTGTGTGTGTGTGTGTGTTCAGGTGACGCTGAGGTCCGTCTTCTGGAGCAGACGCGACATTATTTACATGAAGTGTGTCAGTCTGGAGGAGTCACATGTCTCATCTGCATCGCATCTGTCAGGAGGACACAGGCCGTGAGACTCCCGCACACACACTCTCTCTCGCACACACACTCTCTCTCGCACACACACACACACACACAGGTGTCTCAGTGTGTCTCTGTGTGTCTCAGGTGTGGAGTTGCGTCGGCTGTTACTGTATTTTCCACATCACCTGCATTCAGAAATGGGCCAAAGACTCCATCTTCCTGGTGTCCTCCGTGACCGACGAGGATTTTGGCAAGAAAGACCATCCGTGGCCATGGTGAGTATCTGACCAATCACCTCGCAGCATTCTGACCCTCGAGCACTAACAGCAAACGCTGCATGTCTGTCCCGTCAGTCCGAAGTGCCGGCATGAGTACAGTCCTCGTCAGACGCCCACGCGCTATCACTGTTACTGCGGGAAGGAGGCGGAGCCGGCACCCGACCCCTGGCTCCTCCCACATTCCTGCGGACAGGTGTGTGGTCGTGAGGTGAAACCATCATGTGGGCATCACTGCCTGCTGCTGTGCCATCCAGGTACACACACACACACACTCATTCATTATATGTTCATTATAATGACTCCAGACTAACATTAGAGAGCAGTTCTACAGTTGTGTTCCTGAAGTGTAGTTATATGTAGAGTGTCTCTCTCTCTCTGTGTGTGTGTGTGTGTCAGGCCCGTGTCCGCCCTGCCCACAGATGGTGAGCGTCTCGTGTCTGTGTGGGAAGTCGTCCCGTGTTCCTCGGCGCTGCAGCGCTAAAGCCTGGAGCTGCACACAGATCTGCAGACGGACACTCCCGTGCCGGACACACACCTGTGCAAACCCCTGTCACGCAGGTACCACACGCTTTCGGCTGCGCGTCCTCCTCCAGTGTTCAGATGCATCAGAGTCTCTCTCTCTCTCCCGCTGACAGGTGACTGTGCGGCGTGTCCGAGGGTCAGTCTGCAGGCGTGTGCGTGTGGCCGGCGGCGGGCGGAGCGGCCGTGTGCCAGTCCGGAGTGGCACTGTGACCAGGTGTGTGTTCGCCTCTCTTCCTCTGGCGTCTGTGTGACGTGTGCAAGCGCGCGTCTAACCGCTGTCCCGTGTGTGCAGGTGTGCGGACGCCCGCTGTCCTGTGGGAATCACACGTGTGAGCGTGTGTGTCACGCCGGAGCGTGTGGAGGATGTCCTCGCGCTGGGAATCGCTCCTGCTCTTGTGGAAAGACGAGTAAGTTCACACACAGGAGCTGCAGTAACGTGACATTCAAAAAACATCTAAATATGTTCACCGTGGTACATTTATGCACATAATGAGTATAAACTCATGAGATAAGTCAACATTTGAACCGCTTTAAAGGTTTCACGTGTTTAAAGTTTTATTTGAACCTTGATTTGGCCGTTTCCCTCCATTTCATGATTGTTTGAGGTCACATACGGCCTTGAGTTATCCGCCCAGAGCTCTTTGTTCCTCGTGTATTTGTTGGATGGCAGAAATCCATTTTGCTTTTAATATCTTTTTCCAGACTCATGAGCCTCAAGTTCAAGTTCATGACAGTTCCATGTACTCATGAAGTGCTGTGTGTGTGTGTTCAGAGAGTGTGTTGCCGTGTACGGTCGATGTGCCCACCTGTGGAGACACCTGCGGGAAAAAACTGGACTGTGGTTTACACACCTGCTCAATGCGCTGCCATAGAGGAGCCTGTGAGACCTGCCGACAGGTACACACACACACACACACACTCTCACTCACTCACACACATACACACTCACTCACCCACACTTCCCAGAATCAAAGCCCAGTGTGAATGTAGCTACAGATTAGAGGGGAATTGACCTGTGTGTGTGTGCAGGAGGTAGAGAAGACGTGTCGCTGTGGCCGGTACAGCAAACTCTTGCCCTGTCATAAAGAATATCTCTGTGAGTCCAAGTGCAACAAGACACGGACCTGCAGCCGACACCAGTGCAAGAGAAAGGTTTGTGTAACACACTGAGAGCACATCTCACTCACACTCCGCGTCCACTTGAATCACACGCATCTCTGTGTTTCTGTGTCCCTGACAGCGTGTGTTTGTTTTCAGTGTTGTCCAGGTAACTGCCCGCCGTGTGACATGAGCTGCGGTCGAATGCTGGGCTGCAGGAACCACAAATGCCCATCCGTGTGCCACCAAGGTGAACGTTGATACACACTCATGCATGAACGCACACAGACCGTTTACACACGCATCAAACAGCATCATTGACACTGCCGGCCCTGTTCCTTAATGTGGCGAGTTAGAGTTAGGGGCTGTTTCCATTGTCCGTGACGAGCCGGAGCGTTTCCTGTGTCCGCGGCGAGCCGGAGCGTTTCCTGTGTCCGCGGCGAGCCGGAGCGTTTCCTGTGTCCGTGGCGAGCCGGAGCGTTTCCTGTGTCCGTGGCGAACGGGAGCGTTTCCTGTGTCCGTGGCGAGCCGGAGCGTTTCCTGTGTCCGTGGCGAGCCGGAGCGTTTCCTGTGTCCGCGGCGAGCCGGAGCGTTTCCTGTGTCCGCGGCGAGCCGGAGCGTTTCCTGTGTCCGCGGCGAGCCGGAGCGTTTCGTGTGTCCGTGGCGAGCCGGAGCGTTTCCTGTGTCCGCGGCGAGCCGGAGCGTTTCCTGTGTCCGCGGCGAGCCGGAGCGTTTCGTGTGTCCGTGGCGAGCCGGAGCGTTTCCTGTGTCCGCGGCGAGCCGGAGCGTTTCCTGTGTCCGTGGCGAGCCGGAGCGTTTCCTGTGTCCGTGGCGAGCCGGAGCGTTTCCTGTGTCCGCGGCGAGCCGGAGCGTTTCGTGTGTCCGTGGCGAGCCGGAGCGTTTCGTGTGTCCGTGGCGAGCCGGA
>CM077178.1:80160-95160 GCA_039654105.1 Coreius guichenoti | reverse complement strand
ACTGCAGATTACACACTCACACACTGCAGATCACACACTCACACACTGCAGATCACACACTCACACACTGCAGATCACACACTACAGCTCACACACGCAGACGCTGATGGCTCTTCTGCACCTCCGTCAGAAATCAAGACTCGCTTCATTAGCGGAGCAGCCGCTCACAGGAGCTTCTGTGCTTTAGTTTGTCTTCATGCAGTTTCGACGCTTTTACAGGAGAGTTTCAGTGGTTCTGTTTCATTCCTCCTGACCGCACTAGTGTATTATCACAGTGCCAGCTCGATGGGTCGAGATAATATACCAAAAAAGTCACATTGTGGCGTAGGCTGAGCCTGGAGTATAATAGACACCGTAGCTCAGGAATCAGGAATGGTCTTACGACCGGTCTCGAGTACTACAACAACCGGTGCCTAGTGTTTTTCCACCATATATTGACGGTCTCCCACTAACTTTATCACTTGAGAAGTGCTTCACAAAATCCTTCTCTGTATTATCCGGAGGCTAGTGTTTTCCACGCTGACGGTTCTGTTGCTACCGGATGCCCATCATCATGTAAGCTGTGCTCTAATACTCTTCTGTCTGACGACGGGTTTGGGAATTCAGCATTTGAGAGATGCAATTACGGACTGTACACTGTAGTCTTTTACCGATGTCAGAAAGAGGGCTCCGTCTCGTCGAATTAGACCCTAAATCCACAGTGAGACTCTGAGAAACCCACCACATGGACTCGGAAGCGCGGTGCATCTGCCGGTGACCCCTCATCTAAGAACATCACGGACCGAGCATATAGAAAAAGCTTCTCTTTCAGAGACAGTTGCTGCCCTTTCACGCAGACTCATTACTCAAAAAGGCGTATGTGTATATATAACCTGTGCGGAGAACGCAATATGCCAACTACTCCTCGCTGGAATCTGCAAATGTTGACCCCTCAGTTTCGCAGTTCCTTCAAACTGCTCTTCTGGCTATGGGCCATGTCACCCGTGAACTAGGTACTCTTACAGCCACGCTTCTGGCAGCTCGCCGCCAAGTGTGGCTTGCCCAGACGAAGCTGCCTGAGGATTGTAAGAAGACACTGTGTGGCCTCCATATTGTCCCATGTCACCTATTTGGTCCTATTGTTCCAGAACTTCTGGAATAAAGCTTAAGGCTGTCTGAGGCCACTCGTCAACTGACTCCGGCTCAGCGCAACCCTGTTTTTAAGGTAAGTTGCTTTGCAGTACCAGAGCAACGATTCTGCCAGCGTTCTGCTCCACAGCCTCAGGGTTCACACAGACCCGTGCTGCTGAGGACACTCGAGGTTTTCAGCCTCATCAGTGACAGTTGCCAGGGGGTCCACGTCAATGCCCCCCCCACACCCACAAAGCTTGAAGTGATTGGGCCGTTTTTCGACTACTGGAGGGAGATGAGCGTAGACCCTTGGATTTGGACCACGGTGAGCAAGGGGGGTCATTCCTTCTCGTCGAGAGGTTGTCACGACCGATGCTTCTCTCCTCGGTTGCGGGGCAACGTGGAATCACAGGTGTTTGTGGCCGTTGGTCTCCAGCTCGGTCCAGGGACCACATCAACCTCATGGAATTGCGTGCGGCCTTCCAAGCCCTTGGTATTTCTTGCCGGTTCTGGCAGGCCGTCATTCGATCCGACAACACCTCAACAAATTTTCACCTGAACCATCAAGGTGGCACAAAGTCGCTCAAGTCACGGCATCTCATGTACAAGGTGCTCACTTGGTCTCTTCCTCTTCGACTAGCATCGTTGAGTGCTGTTCTCCATCCGGGGGTGAGCAACCATCTTCTGCACCCGGGAGAATGGAGGCTTCACCCGGACGTGGTGCAGAGGATATGGCAGCAGTTCGGCGAAGCAGAGGTGGATCTTTTTGCAACGGAGGCGACCCCTCACTGTTGCTTGTGGTTTGCAAGACAGAGACATCCAACCCGTTGGGCTCACGAGTGGCCAAACTGTCTACTGTATGCATTCCCTCCTCATCTGCTGCTGTGGGAAACATTGCACAGGATATCTCTGAGAGCCCGATGTCCAGCCAGGCCTTGGTTTCCTATGCTTCTGTCACTATTGGTGGGCAGGCCGTGACAGCTTCAGCCTCGGAAGGATCTGTTGTCACAGATGGACGGCTCTGAGTGGCACCCGGATCCAGCTTTGGGTTTGGCCTCTGGGTCTGACTGTCTCTTAAATGATTATGAGCCCGCTGTTGTTCTTTCTTTAACTAGTGCTATGGCTCCATCAACACGTCTCTATGCAGCACGTTGGAAATTTTTCTCTTCATGGTCCAAGGATCGTGGGTTGGATCCAGCACACTGTGAAGTTCCAAGGGTTCTTAGTTTTTTGCAACATCTTTTGGATTCAGGCAAATCAGCTTCTGTGTGTACTGGTTAATGGTTCTTCTTCTTGGTTCTCATACTCTTGTGCAGTTTTAGCGTGTGAGACGGTTAAGGCCAGCTCATAACCCCCATTTCCCTTGGTGGGATTTAACACTTGTACTTGATTTCGTTTGTTGGCCACCATTTGATCCTTTGCAGACAGCTGACCTGAAACAGATATCTCTAGAAACTGCTTTTTTGTTGGCAATTGCGTCTGCTTACCGGATGATTCTGGTGTTGTTCTTCGACCAAATCCATCCTTTCTACCTAAAGTTTTGCTTCCTCCGTTTATAAATCAGTCTATCAATTTGTCGGCTTTTCAGCCAGAATCAGTCAGATCAGGCAGGGGATACCCTTGTCCTGTGCGAGCCCAGAGGCACTATGGCTGCTACCATTCGCCTTAAGCACACAGATCAGCTTTTTGTTTGCTATGGTGATTCCCGGAAAGGGGCCACTGTATCAAAGCAGAGGTTGTGGAGGATATCACTATGGCATACAAGAAAGCCCAAAAGCCTCTGCCCGAAGGCATCTCTTGTCATTCCACTAGGGCTGTGTCTACATCTTGGGCCGCTTTTCTGTGCGGCTGCTACCTGGGCTTCTCCATGTTCATTTGCCCGCTTCTACAAGCTCAACGTTGCTACCTCTCATGCTGTCAGTTCAGCAGTCCTTCACGAGCAACCTTGAATTTTTAGGTGAGTGGAATTCCTCATGACTATGTTGGTAGGAGTCATCCACTTGTGTTTAAAGGGTTCACCCAAAAATTAAAATCCTGTCATTAATTCCTCTCCCTCATGTCGTTCCAAATGTCGACGCATGCGTTGTGGTGCTCACGTGATCAGCGTCGGCCAATGGTGAGCCGGCGTTCTGGCGTAGCTCTGACGTCACTCTGAAGCGCTGCACTGTATTTACTCTGTCAACAGCGTAGGAGGCTGACACAGACGTGAAGAAATTGTTGAATAAAGTCGTTAGTTGTTTTTGCGCACTAAAGTATTCTCGTGGCTTCATAACATTAAGGCTGAACCACTGGAGTCACATGGACTATTTTAACGATGTCTTTACTTCCTTTGTGGACCTTGAAAGTGTTCATTACATTGCTGTCTATGGAGGGGTCGAGAGCTCTCGGATTTCATCAGAAATATCTTCATTTGTGTCTGAAGATGAACGAAGGTCTGACGGGTTTGGAACGACATGAGGGAGTGGAAGTAATGACAGAATTTACATTTTTGGGTGAACTAACCCTTTAAGCACCGCCTCTGGCGGTCAGGAGGAATGAAACGATTCGGGACGCTAAACCCTGATCCGGCTTGCGTTTCCACCGCCAACAGCACCCTTATGATAGGCGCGGGGTAGCGATCGACGTCATTCTCGCGCGAAGAAGAAAGCGACACAGTGAACAACAGTGGACGACACACAGCAGATCTTGTTCTTGCTTCTCGGCATGTTTGGCACAGGAAGACACGCTTTGTTTGAGCCAAGGCTGCAAGGAAAAACAGCCGAAAAAGCACGCGCAAGTGACGATTCTCTGTCAACCAATCAGCGTTCTGCAGTGAGTGTAGCTCCGCCCTTTAGGACCGGACTACTGTGCTCGGTACCCCAACGGAAGGGTGCCAAAAAAGTGCTACGGTACGGTTCGGAATTAGGGTACCGTTCACAACTTCTGACAATGGAAACGCAAAAAATTGCGTACCGGACTGAAATGAACTGAACTGTACCGCTCGGTGGAAACGAGCCATTATACTCAAAGCTCAGCCTACGTCACCATGTGACTGTTTTGGTATTTGGTATTAGCTCAACCTATCGAGCTGGCGCTGCGATTAATAAACTAGTGCTTAAGAAACTAATGAAACAGAACCAGCGTTTATGGTCAGGTGATAATGAAGTTAACACATGACTTTAATAACCCTGCACAAATCTGCCTTGGCTTCATACATGCACATTTAATTGAACATGTAAATAGTGTTTGTGTATTTAGGATTTCCCCTGTTCTCGAGTGAGGCTGGAGAATGAGCTGGTCACGTGTGACGAGACGTGTCGAGAGCTGCAGAAGAAACATGCAGAGGTAAAACACTCACTCTCACACACACACACACACACACACACACACACACACACACACACACACACTGTTATTGCTGTGTGAATGTGTCGAACGACACAGGAACTGTTGTCATGGAAAAGGGCCATAAAATCCACTGCTGGGTCATTGATTCTTTTGGCTCAAACAGGGAGAGTGTGAAACTTTAAAACGACACACACACACACACACTTTTCCAACCCAGTTGAGGGTTAATGGAGACAGATTCCATTTCTCACATTCACACACACACATACACACACCATCAGCTTAGTGGAAAACAGTTACTAAACAATTAGTTGTGTGTGTGTTTCAGGCTTGTGCAGCAGAGGAAAGAGCGGCGCTGGAAGGAGAAATAAGAAAACAGCAGGTGAGACGAGAAACGGATGAATATCAAATGTGATCTGAAGAGCTGCTTATGATGTTTAGCTCATATTTGGGCGGGTCAGTGAGTATAATATTATCTCAGTGTGCGGGTATGAAAGTTTCTCACTGATGGAGCTTCTGCTGTGTGTGTGTGTGTGTGTGTGTGTGTGTGTTTCAGGCTGAACTGGAGGCGTTTGAGAAACGACAAAAAGGACGAAGGAAGAAGAATAGAAAAGTCACAGAGGTGGAGACAGAGGAAGGGGTGTGGCACAGATATAAGCTCCGCCTCCTGATGCCCATCTGTGGCATCCTATTGGCTGTAGCAGCATTCTATCTGCTGCAACTGACCAATGAGGTGACGGACGGAGAGAACGGTCGCTAACCGTTCCTAAGCAGCGCTCGTGGCTTGCAGACGCTTCCTAAATGTGACGCTGATTTCTTTTAAGTCTTTCTTTCTGTTTATTACCCATTAAGGACACTTGTGTAGATAATTATAATACTAGCTGTGTACGTGTCTACATTTGATTTAGTCTTCATTTCGATGTTTGACAGTGAAAACTCTGATTTTCTAATAGCGTGTGCCTCACTTTTATTACAACTGTGAAGTTAATTTAAGCGCCATGATTTTATTTCCATTGTTAAGAGAAAAGGGTCCCTGTGACATTGGGTGATGTAACCTTCTAAAGTTCCAAAATAAAGACTTTGATTTAAATCTGTGTCAGCGGACTCCTTCAAATCCTCAAGAATCTACGTTTCTGTGTAAATACAATAAATGGAACTTGGAAACTGGAGTGAAATCTTGGTAAGAGTTGTTCATGTGACTCGTGTCATACAGTAGTTGTGTGATGAAGTGATTCACATCAGACTCCTTTATGACTCTCACGAGGACGAGACTGGATATTAAGATTTTCTTCCATCTCAGTTCTGTTTTGAAGAACAGCATGATGGTGAGTCCAGTTATTATACAGTTTCTCGGTAATTTGCTGTTCTGAATGCATGATTCATGTAAATGCAAATATCCAGCTCATTACTCCATCTGTATTTACATTCTTAATCGCAGAACTGAATCCCTCAAACAGCGCAAGGACGACGGCAGTCTTGTGTGTCTCGTTCCAGCTCGAGTCTGATCAGGTACCGATCCCTCCTTCCTTTCTCTTCCAACAGCTCTACTGAGACGAGAGCAGTGCTGCTACTCTACTGTTACTCCTCTGCTACTCTTCTTCCACTCTTCTGCTACTCTTCTGCTACTCCTGCTACTCTTCCACTCTTCTTCCACTCTTCTTCCACTCTTCTTCTACTCTTCTTCTACTCTTCTTCCACTCTTCTGCTACTCTTCTGCTACTCCTGCTACTCTTCCACTCTTCTTCCACTCTTCTGCTACTCTTCTGCTACTCTTATTCCACTCTTCTGCTACTTTTCTGCTACTCTTATTCCACTCTTATTCCACTCTTCTGCTACTCTTATTCCACTCTTCTGCTACTTTTCTGCTACTCTTCCACTCTTCTTCCACTCTTCTTCCACTCTTCTGCTACTCTTATTCCACTCTTCTGCTACTTTTCTGCTACTCTTATTCCACTCTTATTCCACTCTTCTGCTACTCTTATTCCACTCTTCTGCTACTTTTCTGCTACTCTTATTCCACTCTTCTGCTACTCTTCTTCCACTCTTCTGCTACTCTTCTGCCACTCTTCTGCTACTCTTCTGCTACTCTTCTTCTACTCTTCTGCTACTCTTCTTCCACTCTTCTGCTACTCTTCTGCTACTCTTCTTCTACTCTTCTTCCACTCTTCTTCCACTCTTCTTCCACTCTTCTTCCACTCTTCTGCTACTCTTCTTCCACTCTTCTGCTACTCTTCTGCTACTCCTGCTACTCTTCCACTCTTCTTCCACTCTTCTGCTACTCTTCTGCTACTCTTATTCCACTCTTCTGCTACTCTTATTCCACTCTTCTGCTACTTTTCTGCTACTCTTATTCCACTCTTCTTCCACTCTTCTGCTACTCTTATTCCACTCTTCTGCTACTCTTATTCCACTCTTCTGCTACTTTTCTGCTACTCTTATTCCACTCTTCTTCCACTCTTCTGCTACTTTTCTGCTACTCTTATTCCACTCTTCTTCCACTCTTCTGCTACTTTTCTGCTACTCTTCTTCCACTCTTCTGCTACTCTTCCACTCTTCTTCTACTCTTCCACTCTTCTTCTACTTTTCTGCTACTCTTATTCCACTCTTCCACTCTTCTGCTACTCTTCTTCTACAGTTCTGCTACTCTTCTTCCACTCTTCTGCTACTTTTCTGCTTCTTCCACTCTTCTTCTACTCTTCTTACACTCTTCTGCTACTCTTCCACTCTTCTTCTACTTTTCTGCTACTCTTCTTCTACTCTTCTTCTACTCTTCTTCTACTCTTCTGTTACTCTTCTGCTACTCTTCTGTTACTCTTCTGCTACTCTTCTTCCACTGTTCTGGAGTAACCTCTATTGGAGTTAAGCAACACGTGTCAGGACCCACTCATTGTCGTAATCATACTTTGGAACTAATATTGTCACATGGAATAAATGTTGATGCTGTTGAAATTCTGCAGCAGAGCGATGACATCTCAGATCATTACCTAGTATCGTGTATATTTAATTTAGCCAAGGCTGCAAAGCCGTCCCCTCGTTTCAAATATGGCAGGATTATCACTGCTGCCACTAAAGATTGCTTTGTAAATAATCTTCCTCATCAGTTTCATCTCCTCAGCATCCCAGATAGCCTAGAGGAACTCAATGTTGCAACAGAAACTATTGACTCTCTCTTTTCTACCCTTTAAATCTACCCTTTCTGTCAAAAATACTAGAAAAGGCATGCTCCTTTTTAGAAAGAAATGGTATCTGTGAGGACTTCCAGTCAGGATTTAGACCGTACCATAGTACTGAGACTGCTCTCATTAGAGTTACAAATGATTTACTCTTATCATCCGATCGTGGTTGTGTATCTCTGTTAGTATTACTCGATCTTAGCGCTGCATTCGATACTATCGACCACAACATTCTTTTGAATAGACTCTCAAATTATGTTGGCATTAGTGGAATTGCATTGGCATGGTTTAACTTGAAACTTACCAATTCACAAGATTAAAGGAATGCATAACTGATATAAAAAATTGGATGACTATTAATTTCCTGCAACTTAATTCTGAAAAAACTGAATTTTTAATTATTAGACCAAAAACCTCTGCACGTAGTAACCTAGAATACTGTCTAACACTCGATGGCTGCTCTGTCAAGTCCTCGTCGTCAATTAGGAACCTGGGTGTGCTCTTTGATTACCAATCTTTCATTTGAAAGCCACGTTTCTAGCATCTGTAAAACTGCATTCTACCATCTTAAAAATATATCTAAATTACGGCACATGCTTACGGTTCATGACCTCAAGGCTAGATTATTGTAATGCTCTACTGGGTGGTTGCCCTGCTTGCTTAATAAATAAACTGCAGCTGGTCCAAAACGCAGCAGCTAGAGTTCTTACTAGAACCAGGAAGTATGACCATATTAGCCCGGTTCTGGCAACACTGCATTAGCTCCCTATTAAACATCGTATACATTTTAAAATCTTGCTGATTATTTACAAAGCACTAAACGGTTTAGCTCCCCAGTACTTGAGCGAGCTCTTAACGCATTATACTCCATCACGTCTATTGCGGTCTCAAAATTCTGGCCAGTTGATAATACCTAGAATATCAAAATCAACTGCAGGCGGTCGATCCTTTTCCTATTTAGCACCTAAACTCTGGAACAGTCTTCCTAGCATTGTTTGGGACGCAGACACACTCTGTCAGTTTAAATCTAGACTAAAAACACATCTCTTTACTATGGCATACACATAAAACATTATCAATTAATATTATTCAAATCAGTTAAATGATTGTTAGGCTGCATTAACTAGGTCAGCCGGAACCGGGAACACTTCCCATAACACCTGATGTACTCGTTACATCATAAGAAGAATGGCATCTACGCTAATGTTAGTCTCTCTGTTTATCCCGAGGTTTACTGTAGTCAGCCGGATCCAGATCAGATGGTGGACCTGCGCCTAGACACGACCAATGCATTCCTGAAGTGTCTGCAGAGACTGTGTCAACTAGACTCTCCCTGTGACGGCTTCATCGACACGACATCCTCAACAAACCCGTATCCGGCGTGATGACTCCGATCTTCAATCAGATGGAACTGGACAAATACTCTGTATGTTCCGATCTAATCTGACTTCTGACCTGTAATGTTGCCTGAATCATAATCACACACTGTTTGTTCGTTGGCCAGAGGAGAACTGAGCGACTGAGCCTGGTTTCTCCCAAGGTTTTTTTTTTCCATTCTGTCACTGATGGAGTTTTGGTTCCTTGCCACCGTCGCCTCTTTTGCCTTTGGCTTGCTTAGTTGGGGACACTAAATATTCAACTATATTACTGTTTTGACCGCATTGACACTATATGATAATTGAACTGAGCTGGACGATGACATTACTGTTTTCTTCAGAGCGGCTGTACAGACAAATCAAATTCTGTTGCATTATTTTCCTGTTAACACTGTGAAGCTGCTTTGAAACAATCTGTATTGTAAAAAGCTCTATATAAATAAAGGTGACTTGACTTCTGCTTCTTTTCTGCCACTCTTCTGCTACTCTTCTTCCACTCTTCTGTTACTCTTCTGCTACTCTTCTTCCACTCTTCTTCCACTCTTCTGTTACTCTTCTGCTACTCTTCTTCCACTATTCAGCTACTCTCCTGTTACTTTTCTGCCACTCTTCTGCTGCTCTTCTGCCACTCTTCTGTTACTCTTCTGCTACTCTTCTTCCACTATTCAGCTACTCTCCTGTTACTTTTCTGCCACTCTTCTGCTGCTCTTCTGCCGCTCTTCTTCCACTCTTCTGCTGCTCTTCTGCCGCTCTTCTTCCACTCTTCTGCCACTCTTCTTCTACTGTCCTGTTACTCTTCTGCTGCTCTTCTGTTACTCTTCTTCCACTCTTCTTCCACTCTTCTGCCACTCTTGTGCCACTCTTCTGCCACTGTCCTGTTACTCTTATGTTACTCTTCTGTAACTCTTCTGCTACTCTTCTGTTACTCTTCTTCCACTCTTCTGCCACTCTTCTGCTTCTCTTCTGCTACTCTTCTGCCACTCTTTTGTTACTCTTCTTCCACTCTTCTTCCACTGCCCTGTTACTCTTGTTACTCTTCTGCTACTTTCCTTCCACTCTTCTGCTACTTTTCTTCCACTCTTCTGCTACTTTTCTTCCACTCTTCTGCTACTCTTCTGCCACTCTTCTGCCACTCTTGTGCCACTCTTCTGCCACTCTTCATCCACTCTTCCACTGTCCTGTTACTCTTCTGTTACTCTTCTGCTACTCTTCTTCCACTCTTCTGCTTCTCTTCTTCCACTCTTCTTTCACTCTTCTGTTACTATTCTTCCACTCTTCTGCTACTCTTCTCTAACTCTTATGCTACTGTTCTCTAACTCCTGTGCTACTCTTCTTTCACTCTTCTGTTACTATTCTTCCACTCTTCTGCTACTCTTCTCTAACTCTTATGCTACTGTTCTTCCACTCTTCTGTTACTCTTCTGTTACTCTTCTGCTTCTCTTCTGCTTCTCTTCTGCTACTCTTCTGCTACTCTTCTGCTACTCTTCTTCCACTCTTCGGTTACTCTTCTGCTACTCTTCTGTTACTCTTCTTCCACTCTTCTGTTACTCTTCTGCTACTCTTCTTCCACTCTCTTTGGCTACTCTTCTGTTACTCTTCTTCCACTCTTCTGCTACTCTTCTGTTACTCTTCTTCCACTCTTCTGCCACTCTTCTTCCACTCTTCTGTTACTCTTCTGTTACTCTTCTGCTACTCTTCTTCCACTCTTCGGTTACTCTTCTTCCACTCTTCTGCTACTCTTGTGTTACTCTTCTTCCACTCTTCCACTGTCCTGTTACTCTTCGGTTACTCTTCTTCCACTCTTCTGTTACTCTTCTTCCACTCTTCAGTTACTCTTCTGCTACTCTTCTTCCACTTCTGTTACTCTTCTGCTACTCTTCTTCCACTCTTCGGTTACTCTTCTGCTACTCTTGTTACTCTTCTTCCACTCTTCGGCTACTCTTCGGCTACTCTTCGGCTACTCTTCGGCTACTCTTCGGCTACTCTTCGGCTACTCTTCTGCCACTCTTCTGTTACTCTTCATCCACTCTTCCACTGTCCTGTTACTCTTCTTACACTCTTCTGCTACTCTTCTTCCACTCTTCTGTTACTATTCTTCCACTTTTCTGCTTCTCTTCTGCTACTCTTCTTCCACTCTTCTGCTACTCTTCTGCTTCTCTTCTGTTACTCTTCTGTTACTCTTCTGCCACTTTTCAGCCACTTTTCAGTTACTCTTCTGTTACTCTTCTGCTACTCTTCCACTCTTTGGTTACTCTTCTGCTACTCTTCTTCCACTCTTCTGCCACTCTTCTGTTACTTTTCTGTTACTCTTCTGCTACTCTTCCACTCCTCTTGTGTTACTCTTCTTCCACTCTTCCACTGTCCTGTTACTCTTCTGCCACCCTTCTGCCACTCTTGTTACTCTTCTGCCGCTCTTCTATTACTCTTCTGCCGCTCTTCTATTACTCTTCTGCCGCTCTTCTATTACTCTTCTGCCGCTCTTCTATTACTCTTCTGCTGCTCTTTTTCCACTCTTCTTCCACTCTTCTGCCACTCTTCTTCCACTGTCCTGTTACTCTTCTGCCACCCTTCTCTTACTCCTCTACTACTCTTCTTCCACTCTTCTGCTACTCTTTTGTTACTCTTCTGGTTCTCTTCTGCTACTCTTTTGTTACTCTTCTTCCACTGCCCTGTTACTCTTGTTACTCTTCTGCTACTTTTCTGCCACTCTTCTGCCAGTTTCTCTTCTCCTCTTACTCCACTAACATCACACAAACACACACATCTGTTTTTAGCGTCTCAGATTGTGTCCCCTAAACTAACTCTGAGATCAGTAGTTCACAACCATAAACCTGTCAGTCTCCTGCTTTCTTCTCTGTCCCTCGAACTGCCTTCAGTCAACGCTCTGCATTCCTTTCACAGGACAACACGACGGACGGCAACCATTCAGGCTTCAGAAGCGGCCCTGATCCTGCTGGATGTGGTTTCAGTCATCAGAACGGGTCGTCACCGGTGCTGGTCTTCACTGGGTTCATACTTCATAATGTGTCTGATAATGCTGCTCTCAATAACGGCACTACTGCTTTACCATCGAGTCTCATGTGATCCATCAATCTGTGTTTCAACCGTGGTCAATAAAACAGCTGGAGGACAGTAATGTCACATTTACCTCAGAAAAACCTTTCAGTGACCTAAAGAGCAGCATTCTGATTAATATATGTGCTATTTTACATATTAATTATATTTATTCTGAGCCGGTTCTTCAATATTTAATGAATGTTTGAATAAATCGGTTATGAAAGCTAGTTAACAAGTGTCCCTTGAGAAAAATCGACGTACTTTTTCCTGATATAATCCAAATGAATGTCTCAATGCATAGCCCTCAGAATCGTGCTATAGTGAGGAAGACTTTAATTTACATTTATTCATTATTTACACACGAGGAACATCACAAGAGTTAAAATGTATGAAAAGTATAACTAGATTTATATTTGATACTACACAAAGCTAAAGCAGATCTGAAGTGCAGAAAGAAGAGATCCGTTTTTATGTAATAAATCATGTTTTCTCTTGTTAAAGTTCCCTCATCCGCTGTAGTTTCGCGTTCGTCTTTCCTGCCCTCTTGTGAATGTTTAAATGTTTATTTTAGTTTTGAGGTTTAAAGGTCTCAGTTTGATTCATTCAAGCATGTCGGAACGAACCGCTTCTCTCCCTATCTCTCCCACACAAAACACACACACACACACACACACACAGAGAGAGATATAAATGAGCGCGCGGGTCTCGCTCGTCAGTGTGGCGCGGGTCGCGCGCAGACGCTCGTGTTCTTCAGTCCGACTCGCAAGAATAAAACGACAGCGTCCGAGTTCTGCGAGCAATAGCGGAACAAACTAGAGTACAGAAGAAAGTGTGTGAGATGGAATCTGCGGCAGTGAACTTTCAGTGAGTCTCTTTCTCGTGTGTGTGTGTGTGTGTGTGTGTGTGTGTGTGTGAGTGAGTGAGTGAGTGTGTGTGAGAGAGAGATTGTATGTGTGAGTGTGTACTCTGCCTTTACGTGAGTGTGTGTGTATATTTGTTTGTGTCAGAGTTGAACTCCCGCACTTCAGTTTCTCTCTTCTATTCCGCTCCTATAAATAACACACGTGTGTGTGTGTGTCGGATTCTCCTGCACACACTGGAAACTCTGAAGCAGAAATACCCGTGTATAAATAGGCTCTGCTCTGATGCTCCGGATCTCCAGTGATTTGCTGCCGTTACCGGAGGAGCGTCTCCGCGCGAGTTGATTCACCGGTGAGACGCGCGCACGCTTCTATTCATTATTATGACTGTTGATAAAACAACATTACAGACAGTTATGACTGACTTTAATATGAGCTGTTGTTATGATTGACATTCAGCTGAATATCTGTCCCTTGGATTCTGATACACAAACTTACTGCAAACTGTGTGTGTGTGTGTCCTTAGGTGTGTGTGTGTGTGTGTGTGATGAGCTCATCATGGGTGAAGCATTCACACACACGCAGCTCTGCGGGAAACATCTGCGTCTACTGCTCTCATCCTGCTGCCGTGTGTGTGCGGCCTGATCTGTGTGTGTGTGCTGCTGCTGACGCTCACAGGTAACACACTCTGTCTCTCTCACACACATACACACACGCACTCAGTCTAGGGCCAGTTTTCCTCTGGCCAACGAACGAGCAGTGTATGATGATTCAGGTCAGAGGTCAGATTAGATCGGAACATTCAGAGTATTTGTCCAGTTCCATCTGGTTGAAGGCCGTCATAGGGCAGAGTCTCGTTGACACGGTCTCCGCTGACACTTCAGGGCTGCGTTGTGCTCGTGTCTAGGCACAGGTCCTCCATCTGATCTGGATACGGCCGCCACACACACTCACTCACTCACAATCACTCATTCACAATCACACACACACACACACATACTCATCTGCTCTGAGCCTAAACACATTGAGTGATGAGACAAACAAGTGTTAAATAACAACTGACACACAAACACACTCACATCATACGTGTTATAACACACACACACACACACCTGCTGTCTCTCTGTACATGCTAATGTGTGTTTGATGATCAGAGCTGTTATGTCATGTGTCGTGTATCTGTGGTTTTCAGGCTGTTTATGTCTAATTTTGTCTCCTGCCAAATGAGTCACAGCCTGAGATTCACTGTCACAGTACGAGCCTCTGAGCGCCTGCGCGAGTCATGTGACGTCCAGTATATCCTGACCGAACCTGTTGAACACGGACAGTGAGCCGGACCGCACTAGTGAACAAGGCTTATAAATCGGCCAAATCGTGTGTGTGTATTTCAGTCAGGGCGTTTATCAGGTTCTTTGAGGGTTCGTTCAGGGTTACACGGAAAAAATATCATCAACATGATAGAAAAACAATGGAATTCTATGAGGTGTGTGTGTGTGTGTGTGTGTGTGTGTGTGTGTGTGTATACATTGATCAGGCATAACATTGACCCATTATTCCTAATATTGTGTTGGTCCCCCTTTTGCTGCCAAAGCATCACACTGCCTCCGCCGGCTTGCCTTCTTCCCATAGTGCATCCTGGTGCCATGTGTTCCCCAGGTAAGCACGCACACACACCCGGCCATCCACGTGATGTAAAAGAAAACGTGATTCATCAGACCAGGCCACCTTCCAATTTGAGCTCCAGTAGCTCGTCTGTTTGATCGGACCACACGGCCAGCCTTCGCTCCCCACGTGCATCAATGAGCCTTGGCCGCCCATGACCCTGTCGCCGGTTCACCCACTGTTCCTTCCTTGGAGCACTTTTGATAGATACTGACCACTGCAGACCGGGAACACCCCACAAGAGCTGCAGTTTTGGAGATGCTCTGACCCAGTCGTCTAGCCATCACAATTTGGCCCTTGTCAAACTCGCTCAAATCCTTACGCTCGCACCATTTTTCCTGCTTCTAACACATCAACTTTGAGGACAAAATGTTCACTTGCTGCCTAATATAATCCCACCCACTAACAGGTGCCGTGATGAAGAGATCATCAGTG
>CM077178.1:45000-72500 GCA_039654105.1 Coreius guichenoti | reverse complement strand
CATAAATTCATCAACTATCCATTCAGAAACGTCCTGTCTCATTCTACATGTTGTCTCTTCTTCTTGAGTCTCTCCATCATTGTCCGACTCCGGTTTGAACATAAAAGGCTGAACAGTTTCGGACATTTTCAGTGTGTGTCTGCGTGAGGTAATCGGAGCTGCTAACACGAGCTCTTGAAGCTCCGCCCTCTTACTGAAAGGGGCGGGGAGCAGCAGCTCATTTGCATTTAAAGGGACACACACAACGGCGCGTTTTTGCTCACCCTCAAAAAGTGGCAATTTTAACATGCTATAAAAATGATCTGTGTGTGTGTGAGCAGAGTCTGAAGAGGAGGAGGAGGAGGAGGTGGAGGAGGAGGAGCAGGTGGACACTCATGCTTCGCCTGAGCCGGTACAGGACCGTCCCAGCAGCACCACCTACTATGAGCCGCCGGCCCCTGTCAGGTACCAGCATGAACCTGAGATCACCGCACACACACCTCAGAGTGATCGCTGGCGTTACACCAGCTGTTCATGTTCACAGTAATGGAGTGGAGGAGCAGCAGGAGGAGGCGGTCCCTGAGGCGGAGCCAGAGTCCCAGCCGGAGGCCAATCAGGAGACAGAGGCGGAGCTTAACCCAGAGGCAGAGCTGCAGGTGGCAGAGGCGGAGCCTGAGGAGAAACTCCCAGAGGAGGAGAGAGGCTCCACCCCTGTACCTGCCCTGACTCCGCCCCCTCACACCCCAGAGCCGCCCAAGGTACCAGAGGCCGTCGCTGCAGATCAGTGTGTGTGTGTGTTGAGCGCTGTGTTGACTGCGTGTGATGTCATCTGCAGGCGTTCTCATGGGCTCTGGTGACCAGTAAGAATCTTCCTCCGGCCGGCGCCGGGATCTCTCCACATGTGCTGAAGGCGGCCAGTGTTCAGGTAGAGCTGCCGTTACGACAGGAAGTTCACCCTCCCATCGTAATTATTGTTTTAACAATGTGACATCGAGTCTGTCACTCACGCTTTCACCGAGTGATGTATGCAGGGCATGTTTTTGTCTTATATTTATATATCATATGATGTAGTTATATTACAATACCACACAAGCAAGAGTTTTGATATTTATTTTATGCAACGGTTAAACAATAACTTAACACTGCGAGTTACATTTTAGACACAATATTGTTTTTCCTTTATTTCGCCAATGAAAATTTCTTATAGCGTTATGTTTGCAATTGTAAATATGTTAATGCTGCTTCTGTGTCAAGATGGATTTTGTTGATGATTATTCTAATAGAATTTAATTTGAATGTTAGAATTTGACAAAAGGTGATGCGTCTAATACGTTTAGAAAAAAGGCCCCTGGAAATCAAATATTGCCCCTTAATAAAAAAAGTTAATTTCTGTCACTGCTGTGAACTGACCAATGCATAGAATATGAATAATATGAGTGTGTGTGTGTGTGTGTGTGTGTGTGTGTGTCAGCTGTCCAGAACGGGCGTAAAACAGTACAAAATAAATATGAAGTATTCAGAATCAATGATGCAAACGTCATCAGATATGAGTGTGTGTGCTGTAAATCTGTGTCTGTCTCTGTCTCAGCCACGGGTGGAGGTCAAACAGGACAGTCAGTCACTACCCAGAGATCAGCGGCGGGAGAGAGCAGGCTTCCCTCCACGAGGACCCAGAGCAGGTCTCTCTCTCACACACACACACACACACACCAGCTCACAGACTCACACACACACTCACTCACACACAAACACTCACACTCTCTCACACACACTCACACTCTCCCTCACACACACACACACACACACCAGCTCACAGACTCACACACACTCACACTCTCTCACACACACTCACACACACCAGCTCACAGACTCACACACACTCACACTCACACTCTCTCACACACACTCACACACACCAGCTCACAGACTCACACACACTCACTCATACACATGCACACACAGACTCACACTCTGTCACACACACTCACATACACACACACTCACACACACACTCACGCTCTGACACACACACACCAGCTCAAAGACTCACACACTCACATACTCACACCAGCTCACAGACTCACTCACTCTCACACACACTCACACACACTCTCGCACACACACACTCACACTCTCTCTGTCACACACACACTCACACTCTCTCTGTCACACACACATTCACATACACACACACACTCACGCTCTGACACACACAGCAACTCACACACTCACTCACGTACACCAGCTCACTCTCACACACACACACACACACACACACACACGCACACACACACACACACGTGATCAGTAACAGGTTGATTGTGTGAATGGTTTCCTGTCATGTGACCGTTGTTGTTGTTGTTTGTCAGATGGCAGCGGCTCTGAGGCTCCGGGTGGGAAACAGTACATCAGTTTTAAGGGTGAGTTTCCTGTCATGTGACACTCAGTCATCATTCATCCAAAACAACACATGTAGCTCAGGAGTCACCAACACGTGACGCCCCAAACACTGATGTGTGTGTGTGTGTGTGTGTGTGTGTGTGTGTGTGTGTGCAGGTCGCGGTGACTCTGACGCCGGTGACGCGGAGGGCCGCCGGTCTGTTCGTTATCCAGACAATCATCAGCTGTTCGTTGGAAATCTTCCTCATGACATCGACGAGGGTGAACTGAAGGAGTTCTTCATGAGTGAGAGCCGTTGACCTTTGACCTTGCTGCTGATGATGATGATGATGATGATGATGATGATGATGCTCTGAGTGTGTGTCTGTGGTTTCACGCTGCTTTGTTTCGCTCAGCGTTTGGGAACGTGATGGAGATGAGGATCAACACCAAAGGCGTCGGAGGGAAGCTGCCCAACTTCGGTTTTGTGGTGTTCGACGACTCGGAGCCGGTGCAGAGGATTCTGGGAGCAAAGGTTCGTGTCGTTACAGCTCATTATTAACATCTGGTGCTTTTGATGCATCATTACACTTCTCACAAGCTTGGAAAACATGATTGTTACCTCGAGTTGTATTTCCTCCTTCGGCAGCCCATCATGTTCCGCGGGGAAGTGCGGCTGAACGTGGAGGAGAAGAAGACCAGAGCGGCCCGAGAGCGCGAGACCAGAGGACCGTCGGACGGCCGGCGCGGGCCCCGGGGCCCCATGGGGAACGGGATGGGCCGAGAGCGGGACGGGCGCGGGCCGGCGGCGGCGCGGGGAGGGATGGGTGCGGGACGAGGAGAGAGCCGCTTCACGGGCCCGAGGCGCTGAGCACCGGCCGCACGAAAACACAAACCAGTCTCTTTGCTTTTGCTTTGGTTTTTCTCTCCGTGTCTCTCTCCGGCTTCTGGACTGTGACTGGCCGTCAAAGACTCCGAACTCACGCCCGCGCCCACAAGGGGCGTCATCTGTGCTTTTCGTTTGATTTTGTCACGATTTTGCTAAGAAGAAGAACGGGACTTTTTTTCCTATAGAGCAGTTGAATGTCACGAAGGGGTTTCTTCACGGAACGGATTTCTGCACATTTTATAACTTCATAAATCAGTGCTCAGTGTACAATTATTTATTTTCCTAGTCAATAAAACAGTGGTGGTGCCTTAACTCGATCCTGTCCGTCTGTGTGTGTTGCGTCAGGTCCCGGTTCCGGACGCTCCAGATGTCCGAGGCCGAACTGGACTGTTCCTCATGTTTCTTCTGTTTTCTCAACGTCTTTGCATGGCTGTTTGTGGGATGTGCTGCTCTTTTCATACAGCATTTCTCACCACACTGTCCGCCTGCGTTCAGTTCTGGGTTCGGATTGGACTTCAGCAGGTTTTTGTTTGAATGTGTTTTCAACTTTCAATAAACTACTGAAATCTGCAGCAATGTCATTGAATTTCTTTGTGTTTTTAAGTGTTTGTTTAGATCAGTTTGAGCAGTTTTCCACACAATTTCTAGTTTCATCCCTATGATGAAGCTCAAATAACAAACATCTGCGATATTTGCAATAATAGACATTCCAAGTCGACGCGTCCGCCATCTTGGAACGGTCACCATGACGCTGTTCATCACTCACTCACGACTCGATTGATTTTCATCAAAAATGTCACAGCAATGTGCAGCATATGCCTGTAAAAACCACCGAGCTGTAAATCACAGAGGAAATAACCTTTCAGAATGTGCTGGTTTGTGTTTAACTCATTATGTCCAAGTATCACATTAATGATTAACTAAATGTTGTGAAAACCATCTGCTCATGTCTATTGCAGATATAGATATTCATACATGTGATTAACTAAGTTGCAGACGCTCAGTCATCTTCCTCTCGTTTGTTTTGACCGTTCCAATATGGCGGACAGACACTGAGGCGATAAGAACCATAGAGGTCAATGTACAGTGTACTCTCCTGAGAAAAAAATGGATAGATTGTTTCATATAAACTGGTCTATCCTCTACAGAGTGTATCGAGGAGGATCGTGTATAAATAATACTTTTAGTTAGCGTATTGTTAAATAAAATAAGTAATATTATGCTAATATAATAATTAAAATTTCTGAATCCTTGAATATATTGTCATTGTGTGCAATATTCACGAGCGTTGTGTTTGTTTTTGTTTTTTTCTCAAATTAAACCAGTCCGTTATTTACACATTTGACTCGTTTCTGACGTTTGACTGACAGCTGTCTCTGCGCACGCGTCGGTTTCTATGGCGACGGTGCAGTTATTTACGTGCTGCGCAAACAAGCGGCTACGATGTGCTTTACTGACCGTATGAAAGCTCATATTTCATCTGTATTAGTGGAGCTGGAGCTAACGCCTATGACCCGCGGGTGTGATGTATAAGTACGAGACTCTGGGCTGTCTGGGCTCCGGCAGCTACGGGACCGTGCTGAAGTGTCGCCACCGGGACACCGGCCGAACCGTCGCCGTGAAGAAGCTGCTGGAGGAAGATGAGGGCGTGAGGAAGATTGTGCAGAGAGAAGTCAAGCTGCTGAAGGTCAGTCATGTGTCTGATAAATGATAACTAGTGAACCCGACTGTTACAGGTATGTAAAGTTCAATTATATTTTAAGTACACTTTATGTAGGAAGTATACTAATATCAATGTGTACTAGTAGTAAACTTGTAAGTGTACTATTTCAATACTGCTTGGGACTAAATTGGCCCACTTTTTAGTATATAAAAGTATACTTTTAAGTGTACTATAAGTGTAACAGTAGTAAACTTTAAGAACTAGTTCACAAGTTTCTCATTTGTACTGCTTCTGTACTACAAGTGAACTTATAAGTATACTAGTAGTTTACTATTTTAATACTTGTAGCACATTTTTTTGTTTATGAAAGTACACTTAGAAGAATACACTCAGTAAACTACTATACTGCAAGTATACTTTTAAGTTTTCTTTAAGTGCAACATTGCTATTGAATTGAATTGAATTTATTTCATAATTAATAAACTTTGCAACAGTGACACTGTTATCGAACTGAATTGACTTTGTTTCATAATTGATGAAATCTGTTTTCTTTATAAATCAATATTTTCAAACAATATCAGTTTATAAGACAGTATGTAAAACTATGTGAAAAAAGTATTTAATAGGCTACTCAATCAAAAGAGTAAACACTACAAGCCCAGTGTTTAGAATACTTATACTTTTATATCTCAATCAAAAGATTGAGTACAAGTATAGGCCAAATATACTTAGACCTTTCTGTCAGTATAAGTCTAGTATGCTTAAGTGGAATTTTAAGTGTATTTCTGAGAAGTACATTAAAAAAAGAGTGAAAATATAGTTTCTTATTTTTAGTTTAAAAGATGTATACTAATAGCACACTTGAATAAACTTGTTTTTTGTAAGGGAAGTACAGTGTGAAAGTGCAAGGCTGATGCTCCGATTCACACATCCATGAGCAAGGCAATTTCATTTCGGTTGTAGGGAATACACTCAGTAGAGTGTAGAGGGAATAGTAGAGTGTATTCCCTACACGCAGTCACGCAGCATCGCACAGCACAGCACCGCACAGGACTGTACCATATAGCACAGCACAGCACACAGCACAGCACTGTACCATATAGCACAGGACAGCACAGCACAGCACAACAGCGCACAGCACAGGACAGCACAGCACCGTACCATATAGCACCGCACAGGACAGCACAACAGCGCACAGCACACAGCACAGGACCGCACTGCACAGCACAGCACAGCACAGGACAGCACAGCACCGTACCATATAGCACCGCACAGGACAGCACAGCACCGTACAGCACAGCACACAGCACAGGACAGCACAGCTCCGTACCATATAGCACAGCACAGCACAGCACACACAGCACACGACCACACCGCACACAGCACAGCATAAGACAGCACAGCACCACACCGTACCGCACAGCACAGCACAGGACAGCACAGCACCACACCGTACCGTACAGCACAGCACACAGCACAGGACCGCACCGCACACAGCACCGCACAGGACAGCACAGCACCGCACCATATAGCACCGCACAGGACAGCACAGCACAGCACCGTACAGCACACAGCACAGGACCGCACCGCACACAGCACAGCATAGGACAACACAGCACTGCACAGCACAGCACCGTACCATATAGCACCGCACAGGACAGCACAGCACAGCACCACACCGTACCGTACAGCACCGCACAGCACAGAACATCACAGCACACAGCACTGCACAGCACAGGACAGCACCGTACATCACCGCACAGCACACAGCACAGGACCGCACCGCACACAGCACAGCATCACACCGTACCGTACAGCACCGCACAACACAACACAGCACAGCACCGTACCATATAGCACCGTACCATATAGCACAGCACACAGCACAGCACAGGACAGCACAGCACCGCACCATATAGCACCGCACAGGACAGCACAGCACAGCACTGCACAGCACACAGCACAGGACCGCACCGCACACAGCACAGCATAGGACAACACAGCACTGCACAGCACAGCACCGTACCATATAGCACCGCACAGGACAGCACAGCATTGAATAAACTTGTTTTTTGTAAGGGAAGTACAGTGTGAAAGTGCAAGGCTGATGCTCCGATTCACACATCCATGAGCAAGGCAATTTCATTTCGGTTGTAGGGACGCAAGTCACGCAGCATCGCACAGCACAGCGTACAGCACAGCACTGTACCATATAGCACCGCACAGCACCGCACAGGACTGTACCATATAGCACAGCACAGCACACAGCACAGCACTGTACCATATAGCACAGGACAGCACAGCACAGCACAACAGCGCACAGGACCGCACTGCACAGCACAGCACAGCACAGGACAGCAAAGCACCGCACCATATAGCACCGCACAGGACAGCACAGCACAGCACCGTACAGCACACAGCACAGGACCGCACCGCACACAGCACAGCATAGGACAACACAGCACTGCACAGCACAGCACCGTACCATATAGCACCGCACAGGACAGCACAGCACAGCACCGGACAGCACAGCACAGCACCACACCATACCGTACAGCACCGCACAGCACAGAACATCACAGCACACAGCACTGCACAGCACAGGACAGCACCGTACATCACCGTACAGCACACAGCACAGCACACAGCACAGGACCGCACCGCACACAGCACAGGACCGCACCGCACACAGCACAGCATCACACCGTACCGTACAGCACCGCACAACACAACACAGCACAGGACAGCACAGCACCGTACCATATAGCACCGTACCATATAGCACCGCACAGGACAGCACAGCACACAGCACAGCACAGGACCGCACTGCACAGCACAGCACAGGACAGCACAGCACAGCACCGCACCATATAGCACCGCACAGGACAGCACAGCACAGCACCGTACAGCACACAGCACAGGACCGCACCGCACACAGCACAGCATAGGACAACACAGCACTGCACAGCACAGCACCGTACCATATAGCACCGCACAGGACAGCACAGCACAGCACCGGACAGCACAGCACAGCACCACACCGTACCGTACAGCACAGCACACAGCACAGGACCGCACCGCACACAGCACAGCATAGGACAGCACAGCACCACACCGTACCGTACAGCACCGCACAGCACAGAACAGCACAGCACACAGCACAGGACAGCACCGTACATCACCGCACAGCACACACAGCACAGCACACAGCACAGGACCGCACCGCACACAGCACAGGACCGCACCGCACACAGCACAGCATCACACCGTACCGTACAGCACCGCACAACACAACACAGCACAGGACAGCACAGCACCGTACCATATAGCACCGCACAGGACAGCACAGCACAGCACCACACCATACCGTACAGCACAGCACCACACAGGACAGCACAGGACAGCACAGCACCGCACTGCACAGGACAGGACAGGACAGGACAGGACAGCGCACAGCATGCACAGCACAGACAGCGCACAGGACAGCACAGCACCACACCGTACCGTACCGTACAGCACCACACCGTACCGTACCGTACAGCACAGCACAGCACAGCACCGCACAGCACACACAGCACAGCACAGACAGCGCACAGGACAGCACAGCACCACACCATACCGTACTGTACAGCACTGCACCGCACAGGACCGCACCGCACCGCACACAGCACAGCATAGGACAGCACAGCACCACACCGTACCGTACAGCACTGCACAGCACAGAACAGCACACAGCACTGCACAGCACAGGACAGCACTGTACATCATCTCACAGCACACACAGCACAGCAAACAGCACAGGACCGCACAGCACAGCACCACACCGTACCGTACAGCACAGCACAGCACAGGACAGCACAGGACAGCACAGCACCGTACCATATAGCACCGCACAGGACAGCACAGGACAGCACAGCACCACACCATACCATACCGTACAGCACAGCACCACACAGGACAGCACAGCACCGCACAGGACAGGACAGCACAGCGCACAGCATGCACAGCACAGCACAGACAGCGCACAGGACAGCACAGCACCACACCGTACCGTACCGCACAGCACAGCACAGCACAACACTGCACAGCACACACAGCACAGCACAGACAGCGCACAGAACAGCACAGCACCACACCGTACCGCACAGCACAGCACCGCACAGCACAGCACCTCACCGCACACACAGCACAGCACCACACAGGACAGCACAGCACCGCACAGGACAGGACAGCACAGCACACAGCATGCACAGCACGCACAGCACACACAGCACGCACAGCACACACAGCACAGCACAGCATAAGACAGCACAGCACCGCACCGCACCGCACACAGCACAGCATAAGACAGCACAGCACAGCACAGCACCGCACAGAACAGCACAGCACAGCACACACAGCACAGCATAAGACAGCACAGCACCACACCATACCGTACAGCACAGCACAGCACAGCACCGTACCATATAGCACCGCACAGCACACACAGGACAGCACAGAACCGCACAGCACAGCACCACACCATACCATACAGCACAGCACACACAGCACAGCACACAGGACAGCACAGCACACAGCACCGCACACAGCACAGCACACAGCACCGCACACAGCACAGGACCGCACAGACAGCACAGCACAGGACAGGACAGGACAGCACAGCACAGCACACAGCGCATAGGACAGCACAGCACAGGACAGGACAGCACAGCACAGCACAGCACACAGCGCATAGGACAGCACAGCACCGCACCGTACTGTACCGTACAGAACCGCACCGCACACAGCACAGGATCGCACAGCAAAACACAGCACAGACAGCACAGCATGGCACAGACAGCACAGCACTGCACAGTGATGAGTGTTTGTTCATTTTACACCCTGTGTGTGTGTGTGTTGGCAGCAACTGAGGCATGAGAATCTGGTGAACCTGCTGGAGGTGTGGAAGCGGAGACGTCGCTGGTATTTGGTGTTCGAGTTCGTGGAGCGGACAGTTCTGGACGAGCTTGAGCAGTTTCCATCCGGACTGGATCCGCACCGAGTCCGAAAGTATCTCTACCAGATCCTGAGGGCTGTTGGTTTCTGCCACCAGAACAACGTGAGCATCTGACCCTAACCTAAACCTACACCTAACCTAACTCTAACCTAAACTAACTCTAAACTAACTCTAACCTAACCTAACTTAACCTAATTTAGCCCAAAACTAACTCTAACCTAAACCTAACTTAACCTAACCTAATTCTAACCTAACTCTAACCTAACTTAACCGAATTTAACCTAAACCTAACCTAACTTTATCCTAACTTAACCTAACTTAACCTAATTTAACATAATTTAACCTAAACCTAACCTAACTCTAACCTAACCTAATTTAACCTAACTTAACTTAACCTAACCTAACTCTAACTTAACCTAACCTAATTTAACCTAACTTAACCTAACTTAACTTAACTCTATCTAACTTAACCTAACCTAACCTAATTTAACCTAACCTAACCTGACCTGGGGCCTATACCATGAAGCTGGTTTAGCTGGCTAGCCAGATATGTTTAAGCTTACTTTGTGCCAATCCTGGGTTTTAGGTACCATTAAAGTGGTTTGGCTTTTAGCAGTGTTCATCTCCACAGTAACCTACGCTCCACGGCTAACCTGCTCCAGGGCAGGTTATGTTCTGGATAAGAGAGCTCAAACTGAAATTGGACCAATCAGCTGTGAGCAAAGTGACACACCTCTGATGCAATAAAGTCACTCCCCCTGTTTCTACTCCAAATTAAAGGTCACTACATAGCAAATGTTTTTTAAAGACTAAAGTGTCTGGCTTTTAACAATGCTTATTTATAATAATAATAATTTTGAATGATTTAGATATCATTTATGTAATTATTATACCCTTAATCAATTACACATGTATCATTTTAGTTAATCAATCATTAATAGGCACTTAGTTAAAATTAATATAAATAGCCTATATAAAGGTCATACAAATAAGCTTTAAAATCAATAAATAAAGCTATAAAAATGACTACATGTGAGCTTAAATGTTCAATTCTCTCTATATATCAACTAAACTAACTTCATAACTTTTACTTGCATTGACGTAGTAAGATTTTTCTTTAAGTTGTCCTCTTTTATAGACAGCTCTTTTCTTCTTGCTGTGTAAATTTGTTTAAATTCTTCATATTTTTCAATCATGTAATATTCTGCAGAAGAGGGAAGTGAATTGTGCTGCTTCTCTCGTGAGAAGTGAATCTCAGTTTCACTGATCCACAGCATGTGATTGGCTGTTCACTACTGATGTCACAGCTAAACTCCTAAACTCAGGATCAAAGCCTGAGTTGGCAGAGAAAGCTGATGATCAGCATCATGGGACCAACAAAGCCTGAATAGATTGGTTTGGTTTTGTCAACTCGAAACTAATCCTGTAACCCTGAGTTTGTTAAACTACCATCATGGTACAGGCCCCTGACCTGACCTAACCTAACTCTAACCTAACCTGACCTGACCTAACCTAACCTAACCTAACCTAACTTAACTCAACCTAACTCTAACTCTAACTTAACCTAACTTAACTTAACCTAACCTACCCTACTCTAACCTAACTCTAACCTAACCTAACTCCAACCTAACTCTAACCTAACTTAACCTAACCTAACCTAACCTAACCCTGCTCTCTCACTGATCCTGTGTTTGTTTGTCAGATCATCCACAGGGACGTTAAGCCAGAGAACGTTCTGGTCTCTCAGCTCGGTGTGGTCAAGCTCTGTGACTTTGGCTTTGCCCGGACGGTGTCGGCCGCTCCCGGTGAGGTTTACACAGACTACGTGGCGACGCGCTGGTATCGAGCGCCAGAGCTGCTGGTGGGAGACGCCAGATATGGGAAGTGAGTTACAGCACACAGAAGTCCTGTTTAATTCCACATACTGGAGACACTGAATGCTTGAGTCTGATTGGTTGACAGATGTTTTACAGTGAAAGCATTAGGGCTAGAGTTTTCTGACGCTGTTTGATTCAAAGATGCAAATGAACTCCTGTGTGTGTGTGTTCAGGGCGGTGGACGTGTGGGCCGTCGGCTGCCTGTTCTTCGAGATGTTGAGCGGTTCTCCTCTGTTCCCGGGCGACTCTGACATTGACCAGCTGCACCTGCTCCTCAGCTGTTTCGGTGAGTTCTGCCTCCACACTGATAAACTCATGCTCTTCCTCACGGTTTCTGCTCATCTAAAGTCATTATTGTGTTAAATGGGAAAAGCATTGAATAGAGATTACTAAAAGTAGCTTTAGAAAGAACATAGAATTTATTACACATAATCTTTTAAGGCTACAATGTATAATGTTCATTCAACAACTGATTAATTCAGTAACGAAGCAAGCGACTGTCTTTATGAACGAGTCACTGAATCATTGACTCACACGATTCGTTAAAAACCACAGATTGGTTCAGTAATGAAATGAGATGCACAACGCTGTGTTGTGATTGGTCTTCTGGCGTCTGCAGGTCACCTGACCCCTCGACACCGCGAGGTCTTCTACAGGAACCCAGTGTTCATGGGAGCGTCTCTTCCAGAGCCGGCCGAGAGAAACCCTCTGGAGAGCCGCTCGCTTAAACTGACCGGATTCACTCTGGATCTCGCTCAGGTGTGTGTGTGTGTGTGTGTGAGTGTGTGAGTGAGTGTGTGCTGCTGTGTATTTCATGTGTGACTGACGTTGAGTCGTCCCATGTCAGAAATGTCTTCAGATGGATCCGGACAGACGCTCTCAGTGTGCCGATCTGCTGCTGCATCCGTTCTTCACCAGAGACCGCTTCCACCTGCGGTGAGCTTCATCTTTCACACTCATCCTCTGTGTCACCGTCATCTATAATACAGCTGTACAGTGATAACAGGAAGTTAATGGAGTTTTGGTTCCTTGCCACTGTCGCCTTTATCGCCTCGACTTGACTTGACTTGACTTGACTCACACACACACAGCAGATGTAATGACCATCGGGTTGTTTTTTTATCAGCTTTCAGCAAGAACTGGTCAGCAAGACCCACAAGGACCTGAAGGAAAACAGCAGAGTCACTAAAAGCAGCAGGAGAGAGAAGGAGAAGCTGGACATCATGAGATCGGCTCCTGACGACGGCGTACAGGTGAGAAACAGCCAATCAAACGCTTCCCTGCCATGACATCAGCCAATCACAGTTCTCAGAGATTCTTCTGTAATCTGTGTGTGTGTGTGTCTGTGTGTGTCAGGACTCAAACCTCAGGCCGTCTGATGGTGAGGACAGTGATATCACAGCCAAGCTCCGCCCAGAGGACACGGAGCCAATCAGTGAGGCTGTAGATCCTCCACTCAGGTGTCACCCTGCCGCAGGAATCCCGCCCATATCCAACGACTCCCTGTCCGTCATCAACCTCAGGTCACACTCCCATCATGCACTGCTGTTACAGTAAACTGAGACCAGTGTCACATGACACAAGTGATGATGATGATGAAAAATTAGCAGATTTTATTGAAGCAAATATTTTGTCTGACCAGCACTAATCCAACAAGCAAATAAATTATAAAGTACTAAGTCATAATTTTGACTTTTCATCTCCTAGCTATTAGTATATCCTTATAAAGTTTTGATTTGAAGACTGTGAGCTGATGTGTGTCACATGATTAAATCATTTGTTGGTTGTGTGTTTGAAGGTCGTTTGATCAGATGAGGAAGCCTGTGCGTGTGTTTAAATGGCAGAATCTCTCGGTTCAGCGTCACGCCGCAGGGGCTGCTGGGAAACAGACGGCGGGACTGCGTTTCCCTGAGCTCAGAAACACACAGCGACCAGAGCTCAGAGCCGACAGTGAGTTCATCTGGAGATTATGACCACTGAACAGCACTAGTCATGTGTGTGTATCAGTGGTGTTTTAAAATGAGGATGCAAAGTCCTCACATTTATATATATATATACAGCTCTGGAAAAAATTAAGACCACTTAACATTGATTTCTCAATGTTAAGTGGTCTTTAAATTTTTCCAGAGCTGTATATACACCGATCAGGCATAACATTATGACCGGTATCCTAATATTGTGTTGGTCCCCCTTTTGTTGACCCATCGAGGCATGGACTCCACTAGACCCCTGAAGGTGTGCTGTGGTATCTGGCACCAAGATGTTAGCAGGAGATCCTTTAAGTCCTGTAAGTTGTGAGGTGGGGCCTCCATGGATCGGACTTGTTTGTTCAGCACATCCCACAGATGCTCGATTGGATTGAGATCTGGGGAATTTGGAGGCCAAGTCAACACCTCAAACTCATTGTGCTCCTCAAACCATTCCTGAACCATTTTTGCTTTGTGTCAGGGCGCATTATCCTGCTGAAAGAGCCACAGCCACCAGGGAATACCGTTTCCATGAAAGGGTGTACATGGTCTGCAACAATGCTTAGGTAGGTGGTACGTGTCAAAGTAACATCCACATGGATGGCAGGACCCAAGGTTTCCCAGCAGAACATTGCCCAAAGCATCACACTGCCTCCGCCGGCTTGCCTTCTTCCCATAGTGCATCCTGGTGCCATGTGTTCCCCAGGTAAGCCACGCACACGCACCCGGCCATCCACGTGATGTAAAAGAAAACGTGATTCATCAGACCAGGCCACCTTCTTCCATTGCTCCGTGGTCCAGTTCTGATGCTCACGTGCCCACTGTTGGTGCTTTCGGCGGTGGACAGGGGTCAGCATGGGCACCCTGACTGGTCTGTGGCTATGCCGCCCCATACGCAACAAACTGTGATACACTGTGTATTCTGACACCTTTCTATCAGAACCAGCATTAACTTCTTGAGCAATTTGAGCTCCAGTAGCTCGTCTGTTTGATCGGACCACACGGGCCAGCCTTCGCTCCCCACGTGCATCAATGAGCCTTGGCCGCCCATGACCCTGTCGCCGGTTCACCACTGTTTTCCCCAAGCAGATCGCTCACTAAAACCCCACAGTCATCGTGTTTTCAGGTCATGTCAAGTTAGCGGTGTTATCATCATTGTCTTCATTCAGGCGATTCCAGAGCGCGCTTGAAAACAAGAGGCGGGATTTATCGCACGAACCAATCATATCCAATCATAGCGCGATGGAGACATTGCCTCCTCTCACGTGACTTTTCCCCATTCATAATTACTCATGCACGGGTCAATGGGACAGAGCAGGCACAGCTGTAACTTCACCTGCAGGTGTCGCTGTTGGACACTGTCACTTTATAAAAACAAGTGACTTCTACACGTTTTAATGTCACATTTTGTAATATTTGCGTTGTTTTATTTGTGCAATATGGATTATTTTCTCATGTAGTTGTTTTGAGGAGGAAACGCCCTGTGTGTGTTAAACCCTCTGCTTCTGTTCATTTGAGTCTCACACTTGTCAGGTTCACTGTCATAATTGAGCATCATTTGAGAGAAATGATCTTAGATCAAATGTAGGATGTTTCTGTGCAGCATAACTGATTCCCCTGGTGTTTTAGAGTTTGAGGTCTGCCTTCTGTGTATCGTGGCTGATCTACAGATTGAACACACTCTGTTTTTCATTCATTTCTGCGTCAGTCACTTTTGGCCACAAACACTAGAGTGACTATTTTTTCAAGACATTTAGCTTTTTTGAATCATGACAAAAAGTTTCTTACCATTTCGATGGAGTAAAAAATGTTAAAAAATAAAACTATAATTTTTCTGGCGAATGGCCGAACAGTACCAGAGGGATAAATCTAGCGTTTATCAGATGCTGTGAGGGCTCGTTTAGGGTTAGACGGAGAAAATATCATCAACCTGATAGAAAAACAATGGAATTCTATGAGGTGAGTGTGTGAGTGTGTGTGAGTGTGTGTGTGTGTGAGAGTGTGTGTGTGTGTGTGTGAATAATCTTGTTTGTGACGATCTGTTTGTTTTCTCACAGGAAGACAAAGAGGAAATAAAGAGCAGAAAAACAACAGAATCCCGTCCATAACAGCACATGACCTGCACTCAGACACCAGCTCATAGAACACACTCATCATCATCATCATCTTCATCCTCCTCCTCCTCTCAGCAGCTGAACGCATCTCTTCTCTTATCCTGCTGGACCAGTTCAATAAACTGATCAAACTCTTCTTCTGCTGCTCTTCATTGTGTCCTCGAGGCTCCTGAACACTGAACTGAAGTGTGTGTGACAGTCACATGACCCGTGACTCAGATATGGCAGTGTATAACGATGATTGAGATCTGGCTGTGCTGTATGGATTCACATCATTAAAGTCTCCATGACATCGAAGTTGCAAAAATCCTGTCAAAATATTTAAAAAAATGAAACAGACATGAATCGTTCACACTGAGTTTATATTCATGCCAACAGTCAGTCCGTTGTGTTCTGAGCGAGAGTAAGCGGCTCTGGAAACACATGAATGAGAATATGAATGAGAATATGAATGAGAATATGAATGTAAGCAGTTGTCAAAGTCTGAAGTGATTAATGTTTTTTTAAACTGAATACGCAGTCATTTATGTGACAGTGTTGTGAAATACAGGATACAGCTTTCTGTTAGAATATCTGAGTTTAGTAAATGTTATGTATCATGAGCAATATTATTTAAATAATTTATTAGCTTAATTCAGTATATTTAAATATGGGGTAATCAACCATTGATTTTCATTTTGAAGTCAGAGGTTCAACTATTTACAAACATCAAAAATAAATAAAAATCTGTAAAATCAGGGTGTGTTTGTTTTGGGGGCGGAGCGATGAAGGGAGGGTGTGTTTATTGTTTTTAGGGGCGGAGCGATGAAGGGAGGGTGTGTTTGTTGTTTTGGGGTCGGAGAGATGAAGGGAGGGTGTGTTTGTTGTTTTGGGGGCGGAGCGATGAGGGGAGGGTGTGTGTTGGTTTTGGGGCGAAGTGATGAAGGGAGGGTGTGTGTTGTTTTGGGGGCGGAGAGATGAAGGGAGGGTGTGTTTGTTGTTTTGGGGCGGAGCGATGAAGGGAGGGTGTGTTTGTTATTTTGGGGGCGGAGAGATGAAGGGAGGGTGTGTGTTGGTTTGGGGCGAAGTGATTAAGGGAGGGTGTGTTTGTTGTTTTGGGGGCGGAGAGATGAAGGGAGGGTGTGTGTTGGTTTGGGGCGAAGTGATTAAGGGAGGGTGTGTTTGTTGTTTTGGGGGCGGAGTGATGAAGGGAGGGTGTGTTTGTTGTTTTGGGGGTGGAGCGATGAAGGGAGGGTGTGTTTGTTGTTTTGGGGCGGAGCGATGAAGGGAGGGTGTGTTTGTTGTTTTGGGGGCGGAGAGATGAAGGGAGGGTGTGTTTGTTGTTTTGGGGGTGGAGCGATGAAGGGAGGGTGTGTTTGTTATTTTGGGGGCGGAGAGATGAAGGGAGGGTGTGTGTTGGTTTGGGGCGAAGTGATTAAGGGAGGGTGTGTTTGTTGTTTTGGGGGCGGAGAGATGAAGGGAGGGTGTGTGTTGGTTTGGGGCGAAGTGATTAAGGGAGGGTGTGTTTGTTGTTTTGGGGGCGGAGTGATGAAGGGAGGGTGTGTTTGTTGTTTTGGGGGTGGAGCGATGAAGGGAGGGTGTGTTTGTTGTTTTGGGGGCGGAGCGATGAAGGGAGGGTGTGTTTGTTGTTTTGGGGGCGGAGAGATGAAGGGAGGGTGTGTGTTGTTTTGGGGCGGAGCGATGAAGGGAGGGTGTGTTTGTTGTTTTGGGGCGGAGAGATGAAGGGAGGGTGTTTGTTGTTTTGGGGGCGGAGAGATGAAGGGAGGGTGTGTTTGTTGTTTTGGGGGCGGAGCAATTAAGGGAGGGTGTGTTTGTTTTGGGGGCAGAGCGATGAATGGAGGGTGTGTTTGTTGTTTTGGGGGCGGAATGATGAAGGGAGGGTGTGTGTTGTTTTGGGGGCAGAGTGATGAAGGGAGGGTGTGTTTGTTATTTTGGGGGACGGAGCGATGAAGGGAGGGCGTGTTTGTTATTTTGGGGGCGGAGAGATGAAGGGAGGGTGTGTGTTGGTTTGGGGCGAAGTGATTAAGGGAGGGTGTGTTTGTTGTTTTGGGGGCGGAGTGATGAAGGGAGGGCATGTTTGTTTTGGGGGCGGAGCGATGAAGAAAGGGTGTGTGTTGTTTTGGGGGTGGAGCGATGAAGGGAGGGTGTGTGTTGTTTTGGGGGCGGATCGATGAAGGGAGGGTGTGTTAGCGATGAAGGGAGGGTGTGTGTTGTTTTGGGGGCAGAGCGATGAAGGGAGGGTGTGTGTTGTTTTGGGGGCGGAGCGATGAAGGGAGGGTGTGTTTGTTGTTTTGGGGGCGGAGAGATGAAAGGAGGGTGTGTTTGTTGTTTTGGGGGCGGAGCAATGAAGGGAGGGTGTGTGTTGTTTTGGGGGCGGAGCGATGAATGGAGGGTGTGTTTGTTTTGGGGGCGGAGTGATGAAGGGAGGGCATGTTTGTTTTGGGGGCGGAGCGATGAAGGAAGGGTGTGTGTTGTTTTGGGGGTGGAGCGATGAAGGGAGGGTGTGTGTTGTTTTGGGGGCGGAGCGATGAAGAGAGGGTGTGTGTTGTTTTGGGGGCGGAGCGATGAAGGAAGGGTGTGTGTTGTTTTGGGGGTGGAGCGATGAAGGGAGGGTGTGTTTGTTGTTTTGGGGGCAGAGAGATGAAAGGAGGGTGTGTTTGTTATTTTTGGGGGCGGAGCGATGAAGGGAGGGTGTGTGTTGTTTTGGGGGCGGAGCGATGAAGGGAGGGTGTGTTTGTTGTTTTGGGGGCGGAGAGATGAAGGGAGGGTGTGTGTTGTTTTGGGGTGGCGCGATGAAGGGAGAGTATATTTGTTGTTTTGGTGGCAGAGCGATGAAGGGAGGGTGTGTTTGTTGTTTTGGGGGACGGAGAGATGAAGGGAGGGTGTGTGTTGGTTTTGGGGCGAAGTGATGAAGGGAGGGTGTGTGTTGGTTTGGGGCGAAGTGATTAAGGGAGGGTGTGTTTGTTGTTTTGGGGGCTGAGTGATGAAGGGAGGGCATGTTTGTTTTGGGGGCGGAGCGATGAAGGAAGGGTGTGTGTTGTTTTAGGGGTGGAGCGATGAAGGGAGGGTGTGTGTTGTTTTGGGCGCGGAGCGATGAAGGGAGGGTGTGTTAGCGATGAAGGGAGGGTGTGTGTTGTTTTGGGGGCGGAGCGATGAAGGGTGTGTGTTGTTTTGGGGTTGGAGTGATGAAGGGAGGGTGTGTTTGTTGGTTTGGGGGCGGAGAGATGAAGGGAGGGTGTGTGTTGTTTTGGGGGCGGAGCGATGAAGGGAGGGTGTGTTTGTTGTTTTGGGGGCGGAGAGATGAAGGGAGGGTGTGTGTTGTTTTGGGGGCGGAGCGATGAAGGGAGGGTGTGTTTGTTGTTTTGGGGGCGGAGAGATGAAAGGGTGTGTTTGTTGTTTTGGGGGCGGACCGATGAAGGGAGGGTGTGTGTTGTTTTGGGGGCGGAGCGATGAAGGGAGGGTGTGTTTGTTGTTTTGGGGGCGGAGAGATGAAGGGAGGGTGTGTGTTGTTTTGGGGCGAAGTGATGAAGGGAGGGTGTGTGTTGGTTTGGGGCGAAGTGATTAAGGGAGGGTGTGTTTGTTGTTTTGGGGGCGGAGAGATGAAGGGAGGGTGTGTGTTGTTTTGGGGGCGGAGCGATGAAGGGAGGGTGTGTTTGTTGTTTTGGGGGCGGAGAGATGAAAGGGTGTGTTTGTTGTTTTGGGGGCGGACCGATGAATTGAGGGTGTGTGTTGTTTTGGGGGCGAAGCGATGAAGGAAGGGTGTGTGTTGTTTTGGGGGTGGAGCGATGAAGGGAGGGTGTGTTTGTTATTTTGGGGGCGGAGCGATAAAGGGAGGGTGTGTTTGTTGTTTTGGGGGCGGAGCGATGAAGGGTGTGTGTTGTTTTGGGGTTGGAGTGATGAAGGGAGGGTGTGTTTGTTGTTTTGGGGGCGGAGAGATGAAGGGAGGGTATGTTTGTTGTTTTGGGGCGGAGCGATGAAGGGAGGGCATGTTTGTTATTTTGGGGGCGGAGCGATGAAGGAAGGGTATATTTGTTGTTTTGGTGGCGGAGCGATGAAGGGAGGGTGTGTTTGTTGTTTTGGGGCGGAGCGATGAAGGGAGGGTGTGTTTGTTGTTTTGGGGGCGGAGAGATGAAGGGAGGGTGTGTGTTGTTTTGGGGGCGGAGCGATGAAGGGAGGGTGTGTTTGTTGTTTTGGGGGCGGAGAGATGAAAGGGTGTGTTTGTTGTTTTGGGGGCGGACCGATGAAGGGAGGGTGTGTGTTGTTTTGGGGGCGGAGCGATGAAGGGAGGGTGTGTTTGTTGTTTTGGGGGCGGAGAGATGAAGGGAGGGTGTGTGTTGTTTTGGGGCGAAGTGATGAAGGGAGGGTGTGTGTTGGTTTGGGGCGAAGTGATTAAGGGAGGGTGTGTTTGTTGTTTTGGGGGCGGAGTGATGAAGGGAGGGCATGTTTGTTTTGGGGGCGGAGCGATGAAGGAAGGGTGTGTGTTGTTTTGGGGGTGGAGCGATGAAGGGAGGGTGTGTTTGTTATTTTGGGGGCGGAGCGATAAAGGGAGGGTGTGTTTGTTGTTTTGGGGGCGGAGCGATGAAGGGTGTGTGTTGTTTTGGGGTTGGAGTGATGAAGGGAGGGTGTGTTTGTTGTTTTGGGGGTGGAGAGATGAAGGGAGGGTGTGTTTGTTGTTTTGGGGGCGGAGCGATGAAGGGAGGGTGTGTTTGTTGTTTTGGGGCGGAGCGATGAAGGGAGGGTGTGTTTGTTGTTTTGGGGGCAGAGAGATGAAGGGAGGGTGTGTGTTGTTTTGGTGGCGGAGCGATGAAGGGAGGGTATGTTTGTTGTTTTGGGGGCGGAGCGATAAAGGGAGGGTGTGTTTGTTGTTTTGGGGGCGGAGCGATGAAGGGAGGGTGTGTGTTGTTTTGGGGCGGAGCGATGAAGGGAGGGTATGTTTGTTGTTTTGGGGCGGAGCGATGAAGGGAGGGTATGTTTGTTATTTTGGGGGCGGAGCGATGAAGGAAGGGTATATTTATTGTTTTGGTGGCGGAGCGATGAAGGGAGGGTGTGTGTTGTTTTGGGGCGGAGCGATGAAGGGAGGGTATGTTTGTTGTTTTGGGGCGGAGCGATGAAGGGAGGGCATGTTTGTTATTTTGGGGGGCGGAGCGATGAAGGAAGGGTATATTTGTTGTTTTAGTGGCGGAGCGATGAAGGGAGGGTGTGTTTGTTGTTTTGGGGGCGGAGCGATAAAGGGAGGGTGTGTTTGTTGTTTTGGGGGCGGAGCGATGAAGGGAGGGTGTGTGTTGTTTTGGGGCGGAGCGATGAAGGGAGGGTATGTTTGTTGTTTTGGGGCGGAGCGATGAAGGGAGGGTATGTTTGTTGTTTTGGTGGCGGAGCGATGAAGGGAGGGTGTGTGTTGTTTTGGGGCGGAGCGATGAAGGGAGGGTATGTTTGTTGTTTTGGGGCGGAGCGATGAAGGGAGGGTGTGTTTGTTGTTTTGGGGGCGGAGAGATGAAAGGGTGTGTTTGTTGTTTTGGGGGCGGACCGATGAAGGGAGGGTGTGTGTTGTTTTGGGGGCGGAGCGATGAAGGGAGGGTGTGTTTGTTGTTTTGGGGGCGGAGAGATGAAGGGAGGGTGTGTGTTGTTTTGGGGCGAAGTGATGAAGGGATGGTGTGTGTTGGTTTGGGGCGAAGTGATTAAGGGAGGGTGTGTTTGTTGTTTTGGGGGCGGAGAGATGAAGGGAGGGTGTGTGTTGTTTTGGGGGCGGAGCGATGAAGGGAGGGTGTGTTTGTTGTTTTGGGGGCGGAGAGATGAAAGGGTGTGTTTGTTGTTTTGGGGGCGGACCGATGAAGGGAGGGTGTGTGTTGTTTTGGGGGCGAAGCGATGAAGGAAGGGTGTGTGTTGTTTTGGGGGTGGAGCGATGAAGGGAGGGTGTGTTTGTTATTTTGGGGGCGGAGCGATAAAGGGAGGGTGTGTTTGTTGTTTTGGGGGCGGAGCGATGAAGGGTGTGTGTTGTTTTGGGGTTGGAGTGATGAAGGGAGGGTGTGTTTGTTGTTTTGGGGGCGGAGAGATGAAGGGAGGGTGTGTTTGTTGTTTTGGGGGCGGAGCGATGAAGGGAGGGTGTGTTTGTTGTTTTGGGGCGGAGCGATGAAGGGAGGGTGTGTTTGTTGTTTTGGGGGCGGAGAGATGAAGGGAGGGTGTGTGTTGTTTTGGTGGCGGAGCGATGAAGGGAGGGTATGTTTGTTGTTTTGGGGGCGGAGCGATAAAGGGAGGGTGTGTTTGTTGTTTTGGGGGCGGAGCGATGAAGGGAGGGTGTGTGTTGTTTTGGGGCAGAGCGATGAAGGGAGGGTATGTTTGTTGTTTTGGGGCGGAGCGATGAAGGGAGGGTATGTTTGTTATTTTGGGGGCGGAGCGATGAAGGAAGGGTATATTTATTGTTTTGGTGGCGGAGCGATGAAGGGAGGGCGTGTGTTGTTTTGGGGCGGAGCGATGAAGGGAGGGTATGTTTGTTGTTTTGGGGCGGAGCGATGAAGGGAGGGCATGTTTGTTATTTTGGGGGCGGAGCGATGAAGGAAGGGTATATTTGTTGTTTTGGTGGCGGAGCGATGAAGGGAGGGTGTGTTTGTTGTTTTGGGGCGGAGCGATGAAGGGAGGGTGTGTTTGTTGTTTTGGGGGCGGAGAGATGAAGGGAGGGTGTGTGTTGTTTTGGGGGCGGAGCGATGAAGGGAGGGTGTGTTTGTTGTTTTGGGGGCGGAGAGATGAAAGGGTGTGTTTGTTGTTTTGGGGGCGGACCGATGAAGGGAGGGTGTGTGTTGTTTTGGGGGCGGAGCGATGAAGGGAGGGTGTGTTTGTTGTTTTGGGGGCGGAGAGATGAAGGGAGGGTGTGTGTTGTTTTGGGGCGAAGTGATGAAGGGAGGGTGTGTGTTGGTTTGGGGCGAAGTGATTAAGGGAGGGTGTGTTTGTTGTTTTGGGGGCGGAGTGATGAAGGGAGGGTATATTTGTTGTTTTAGTGGCGGAGCGATGAAGGGAGGGTGTGTTTGTTGTTTTGGGGGCGGAGCGATAAAGGGAGGGTGTGTTTGTTGTTTTGGGGGCGGAGCGATGAAGGGAGGGTGTGTGTTGTTTTGGGGCGGAGCGATGAAGGGAGGGTATGTTTGTTGTTTTGGGGCGGAGCGATGAAGGGAGGGTATGTTTGTTGTTTTGGTGGCGGAGCGATGAAGGGAGGGTGTGTGTTGTTTTGGGGCGGAGCGATGAAGGGAGGGTATGTTTGTTGTTTTGGGGCGGAGCGATGAAGGGAGGGTATGTTTGTTATTTTGGGGGCGGAGCGATGAAGGAAGGGTATATTTGTTGTTTTGGTGGCGGAGCGATGAAGGGAGGGTGTGTGTTGTTTTGGGGCGGAGCGATGAAGGGAGGGTATGTTTGTTGTTTTGGGGCGGAGCGATGAAGGGAGGGTATGTTTGTTATTTTGGGGGCGGAGCGATGAAGGGAGGGTATGTTTGTTTTGGGGCGGAGCGATGAAGGGAGGGTGTGTTTGTTGTTTTGGGGGCGGAGCGATGAAGGGAGGGTATGTTTGTTGTTTTGGGGGCGGAGCGATGAAGGGAGGGTGTGTTTGTTGTTCTGGGGCGGAGCGATGAAGGGAGGGTGTGTTTGTTGTTTTGGGGGCGGAGCGATGAAGGGAGGGTATGTTTGTTTTGGGGCGGAGCGATGAAGGGAGGGTGTGTTTGTTGTTTTGGGGCGGAGCAATGAAGGGAGGGTGTGTTTGTTGTTTTGGGGGCGGAGCGATGAAGGGAGGGTATGTTCGTTATTTTGGGGGCGGAGCGATGAAGGGAGGGTGTGTTTGTTGTTTTGGGGGTGGAATGATGGATAGATGCACTTTTATGATGGATGGATGCACTTTTCCAAACCCAAACCTGCTGGGCAGTTTTATTTAACCCAACTATTGTTTAAAAATTACTGTATGGCTGGCTTAAAATTAACCCAAAATCAGACACATAATTACTAGAGGCAACACTAATAATCAAAAGGTGAACATTTATTAATAAATTGAGCTTCATGCCATATAAGAAACATCCGCTTTCAACGGCTCTTTTCCAGCAAGTCTCTTAACATGCATAAATATTTGTATGAACATAAACTGAGACATAAACGGAACAAATTTCACGAAATCTCAAAAGCAGCGGTCCGTATCTCGTGTATCTCCTCTTCATGGACTGAGAAAGATCTGCTGGTTCTAGAGATGCTACTCCACTCTTCACCCGACACATCGGCACATATGATCAGCTGTCCTTCCGTCTCTGTCTTGGGCGTCTTACACCATGAACGTCGCAGTTTATTCCTCTAAAGCTTTTCTCTGTGTGTGTAAATGCTGAACTTTACACTTTAGTGTAGCTGATCAGAGTCTGTGTGTTTGTGGACCTGAGCGTCTGTGCAGTTCAACGGATCTGAACATCAAGCAAAGCCTTCAGTATTTAACAACGCTTGCAGCTTCTTACACACACGTTCTGTCTCCTGAACACACAGATGTGACATTGTGTTTGGGTGTGTGTATAGCTTCTCCCACTAGGACAACCACGGCGCCTGAGAGAGAAACTCTTGATTAGATCAGGGGACGCAGTAAAACATTTGCACTGTGTTTGTAAAAGCTGTTTTTATGGCTTGAGTTTTTGCTGTATTTGCTGTGTTCTGACCAGCAGGGGTCGCCAGCGTGTGTTTCCAACGCTTCCAAACACTGAAGCAAAAACTTTGTTTCTCCCATCACTAGCGCCACCTACTGAGCTGGAGTGATTTTATTGCTGAAATAAGGCTTTCAAAGAACAGAGCACAACTTCACAAAATAAAAGAAAAATTAGCATAAAATACGGAAACAACAGCTTAAATATCAGGGTCTTCTGACAAACTGCATGTCTTAAACTAAATGTGCTGTTGGTTTCATCTGTAAAGAGTTTCATGAGATCTTGTGTATGAATTCATTTACTGGCTCAATGCTTCTGAATCTTTCAGGTCAGTGCGACATGCTTTCAATACAAGTTTTGAGACACTTGTGTGTGTGTGCGTGTGCGTGTGTGTGTGTAAAGGTGTTTACTGTGTCTGAACTGGTTTTGAGGACGGCTCTCTTGGATCTCTCTGCGTTGCTGTTGTATTTTTCTTTTCATTTATTGTCTGCTTGAGTCTGTAATTAAAGTTTGAATCTTCCACTTTTCATTTTTTTAAATTAAAACAATATAGTCAATAAACACTGAACGTGCACACGTTGAATTATTCTTCCAAAGATGGTGTCGTTTCTAGTGAACCGAATTCATTGAAATGTTAAGCCGATCACACGTCAGAGCAAAAGCCAAACAAATGATCTGTTTCCATTTCTGATTCACAAAAGATTTAAGAATTATTCCTCCAGACGAGGCTCAAGTCTAAAACGCATGTTTGAGCTGATTTAACTGAAATATATTAAAATATCTCAGTGTGTTGTGTCACACCAGTAAGGCACGTTTATAAAAGCTTCTTAAATGCCCTGATTGAACTCATCCTGGGGCCTCAACTTGCCGTAGATTTCCTCCTAAAAGTGTGCATGCGCACAAAAGTTTTCAGATTTCTAACCCCCTGCGTACGCCAGAACCTGCGCTTTAGAAACCCAGCCAGCGGAAGAGTGTGTGCGGTTTGGTACCTTTTGTATGGAATTCCAAAGCTGACACAATAATAAATACATAAATAAATATACAAAGTAATGTAAAAAAAACCCAAAAATGAGTATTTATACTTTTATTTCCTTGTATTTTTTCCCACATTTATTTTTTTTTCTTTTATTTGTTTCCACATTTATGTATATTTGTATTTATGTTTTTCGTATATTTATTTATTATTATGTCAGCTTTGGAATTCCATACCTTTTCCCAGTTGGCAGTCAGTCGGACACACACCTGTGATCGCGCTTCAAACGCTCCTGTAAAACAGAACACACACTGAGCCGAAGAGCGGACTTTGGTTTTGGACTTTGCTTGTGTTGTGTTGCTCCGTTTCCGTCACATTACACTGCTAAAAATAGTTCAGGAGCCTATGCTTGCCTTGTTTTAGAATAAATAAATCAAAATAGTAAAACTGCCCGATGTTACTGAATGAAATGACCCAGGATGAGCTCTAGGACTGTCAAGCTCTGGGATGTTGATGGACTCAATCTACTCCATCTGTGTTTGATCATCGCTCTGAATCACATCTGGATGAAGTCTATGACAAAAAAATGTTCAAATCTCAAAATGTTGCTTTTTTATATAAATTACACACATTCAAGTGTTGATAAATACATGGAGCTAGAATAAAATGTTTTTTTTTTTTTTATTATTAAAGCAGAGGGTCTGTTCTTTCTCATCTTCTGACCTGATATTTTTTTATTCAATAAATATATTTGTTTAGCAGAAAAGCTGTGCACAGACAGGAATATATATAGAGCGTGTCTGCAAACAGGTTTGAGGAGAGTGGCGAAAGGCTGTAAGGAAAGCGCGTGCGGAAAGCCCTTATATGGAGATGGGTTGGGCGGAAAGCCCTTATATGGAGATGGGTTGGTCGGAAAGCCCTTATATGGAGATGGGTTGGGCGGAAAGCCCTTATATGGAGATGGTGTGGGTGTGTTTTATGCATATCACTATCCTCCTGCACGCGGCCGTTCGTTTAGAATACTCCACATTCACTAGCATCAGAACGAGGTTAAGAACAAATTCATGCGCGTACGAACGTTTTGTGAATCAGGCGGAGAGTTTTCGTGAGATGTTCTCCTGCGTGATTAGTGAATGAGAGCCAGTGAGTTGACTTTATTAAAGGCAGAAGCAAATATCTGCGTCCCTACACTCTTTATCGAACACATTAACACACTCTGTATATTAGAAAAACTGATAAAAGTGACAAAACTTCGCTCTAAAATTAAAACAGTAAAATTCCTAATAATAATTTCCAATAATTCCACATTATTTTTCGATTAAAAACATAGCAAAAAAGACTTTGTATTGTCACGCAGAGGTTGTGTAAGTGCATGTATGCACTCTGTGTGTGTGTGCGTGTATGTGTGTGTGCTGTGCGTTCTGCTCCCGCTTTATGTGTGTGTGTGTGTTTGTGTGTGTGTGCTCCGCGGTTCTGCTCCCGCTCTATGTGTGTGTGTGTGTGCTGCGCGTTCTGCTCAATGTCCTGCTCCGTGAGTGCGCTGCGTGTTTCACTCCTGACAGTCCAGAGACTGCTCCAGCCCCTGACCAGAGTCCAGTGACGGCTCCAGCCCCTGACCAGAGTCCAGTGACGGCTCCAGCCCCTGACCAGAGTCCAGTGACGGCTCCAGCCCCCGACCAGAGTCCAGTGACGGCTCCAGCCCCTGACCAGAGTCCAGTGACGGCTCCAGCCCCTGACCAGAGATCAGTGACGGCTCCAGCCCCTGACCAGAGTCCAGTGACGGCTCCAGCCCCTGACCAGAGTCCAGTGACGGCTCAAGCCCCTGACCAGAGTCCAGTGACGGCTCCAGCCCCTGACCAGAGTCCAGTGACGGCTCCAGCCCCTGACCAGAGTCCAGAGACTGCTCCAGCCCCTGACCAGAGTCCAGTGACGGCTCAAGCCCCTGACCAGAGTCCAGTGACGGCTCCAGCCCCCGACCAGAGTCCAGTGACGGCTCCAGCCCCTGACCAGAGTCC
>CM077178.1:12500-37500 GCA_039654105.1 Coreius guichenoti | reverse complement strand
CATGATTTTGTCATGTTTCAGCGCTTACATTTTTACTGAAACTGGGTTTTTACATGATGAACATCAGCTCTTCTGGCTGGATTTCTGGATCGTCCCATGATGAGATCCCTGTTTTCTCAGGTGGTTTATATGGTTCCCGTGCGTGTGGAATCGCTCAGCATGGGTGTGATGGAGGGCAGTGCTCCCGTTCCCGCTCCCGACCCAGGGCACCTTCATGTCCCGCTCTCCGCCTCGGCCACTGCTGCGCAGCCGGACGCTCACGGGACGCTGGGGAAAACAGCAGCTCTGGGAGAGAAGCCACTCTGAGGGACCGGACCAGAAACGGATCTCTCTTTCTCTTTATTTGATATCAGAAATGTAAGGTTCTTCACTGATTGGTGCTGATTTACACAATACAGGTTGCTTTAAAGCAGCTGGAATCACTTTCAGTTACAATTACAACTTCAGTCTCGTCTGTCAAGCAGCTCTACAGAAGAAAAACTGACATCAGGGATTCATTCCACACAGCTGACTGAATGTTACTTTTCTTTTACTCCTGCTGTGAGTTTCGTCCACAAAAGTCATTATGTTTTTAAATCCAATCTGCATATTAAAGTTTTATATATATATATATGTGTGTGTGTGTGTGTGTGTGTGTGTGTATACACTCCAAAAAAATGGGCCCAAAATGGCTAAATTCTAAGCTTTTAATTGTCAGAAAGTATTGTTCAGGAAATCAGCAAAATTTAAGCAAATGCACTGAGTGAAGGCTGGACCACGGAGCAATGGAAGGTGGCCTGGTCTGATGAATCACTATTTCTTTTACATCACGTGGATGGCCGGGTCCGTTAACCTCGTTTACAAAAGTCTCCATTCTCCAGGGTCGAAAACTCCAGAGTAGTGTGGACGCAGGCGTAACCGTAGCAAGAGTTAGGTGTTTTAAAACAAAAACACACTAGTGTAAACAGGGCCTGAGACTATCTATCTGCAATATCCTAACAACTAACACCCTAGCAACCACCTAGCAACCAACCAAAATACCCTAGCAACTAAAAGAAAAATTCCTTCAAACTTCAAGTTTTTTAAATTATTTCAGACTATTTATCTAGCTTTTAAAACTACTACTTGCTCAAAACTGCTTCAAACTCAAAATGTTCTGACTTAAAATCTACTTCAAACCTGCTGGTCAGTCTTTCTCGAAGCCAAAATAAAGTTGATCTAGATTTGAGTTTCTGGGGTTGGAGTTTGAAGAGTCTAAGCCAAGAAACACAAACACACACGAGACACGAGCAGATAAACAAGACTGAATGCTGCTTATCATGTTTCTATTATTTGCCTTCGAATAACACTGAAGTCAGATGTTAAAGCTGATTGGTCGTTCTCAGGACAGAACTCTGCATTTCCTCTAGGAGTGAGTGACCTTTGACCTTCGTATGTTTACATTAACATTTGGTTCCACCCGGATTCCTCAACTAATTTTAAATGTTTATTTATTGATAACGGTTTGTTCCTGTAGTAAATATCCTAGTTTTAATCTATTCTGTCATTTATAATAAGCTTAATGAGAAATTGGTGTATTTTCTCCTCTGTGAGACAAAGTTCTTCAAGGTCCAAACTGTAGAGGTTCATATTTGTTTCTCTGTAACTGAAGTGTTTGTTCTACAGTAATACTTACAGCAATGCACATTTTCTTTTAAAATGCAGATTCATTTATGTTTGATCACGTGCTTTAAAAGCAGATCTAAATTATTAAACTAATAACTATTAAATATTAACAATAGCTATAAAAACTGTAAAATATTACTTATACATGTACATTTACATGCACATCGGTCTGTAGTAGTGAGTTTAGGTATAGGGGTGCAGAGCCAGTGGTTGTTTTGTAGGAAAACATCAGTGCCTTGAGTTTGATGCGAGCGGCGATTGGCAACCAGTGCAGGTTTATGAGGACAGGTGTGACGTGCGCTCTCTTCGGCTCATTAAAGACCACTCTTGCTGCAGATTTTGGATCAGTTGCAGATGTTTGACAGTGATGCTGGAAGGCATAGAGAGCATTACAATAGTCCAGTCTGGATAGAACAAGAGCTTGGACAAGGAGTTGTGTAGATCCGATAGGAAGGGCCTGATCCTCCTAATGTTGTATAAGGCAAATCTGCAGGACTGGGCAGTTCTAGCAATGTGGTCAATGATGTTCAGCTGATCATCAATCACAACTCCAATGATCCTGGCTGTCCTGGATGGAGTTGATGAACCTACAGTAGCTGAATGGAGAAGTTGTGATGAAGTGTTGGGTTGGGCTGAGACCACGAACAGTTCTGTCTTCTCAAGGTTGAGTTGAAGGTGACGGTCCTTCATCCAGCAAGAAATGTCTGTCAGGCAGGGCGAGATATGAGCAGCCACTGTCAAATCATCTGGCTGGAATGAGAGGTAGAGTTGAGTGTCATCAGTGTAGCAGTGATGGGAGAAACCATGTTTCTGAATGACAGATCTAGTGATGAGATGTAGGGACGTGTCAGGACCCACTCATCGCCGTAATCATAAGTTAGACCTAATACTGTCACATGGAATAAATGTTGATACCATTGAAATTCTGCAGCAGAGCGATGACATCTCAGATCATTACCTAGTATCATGTACACTTAATTTAGCAAAGGCTTCAAAGCCGTCCCCTCGCTTTAAATATGGCAGGACTATCACTGCTGCGACTAAAGATTTCTTTGTAAATAATCTTCCTCATCAGTTTCATCTCCTCAGCATCCCAGATAGCCTAGAGGAACTCGATGTTGCAACAGAAACTATTGACTCTCTCTTTTCCAGCACTTTAGACACAGTTGCTCCCCGGCGCTTAAAGAAGATTAAAGAAAATAGTCCAACGCCGTGGTACAACGAGCACACCCGGGCCCTTAAAACAGCAGCCAGAAAAATGGAGCCCAGCTGGAAGAAAACTAGAAGTTTTTCGCATTTTGTGGAAAGAGAGCATAATTGCATACAGAAAGGCCCTAAAAACTGCTAGATCTGCTTATTTCTCGACTCTCTTAGAAGAAAACAAACACAACCCTAGGTATTTATTCGATACAGTGGCTAAATTAACAATAAAGCTTCAACTTCTGATGTTTGTAAACAGCACAGCAGTAATGACTTTATGAACTTCTTTACTTGTAAGATTGATAATATTAGGAAAAAAATTATAACCATGCAGCCGTCTACTACAGTATCACATCAGACAGTGCATTGTAGTGTCACTGAGGAAAAATTACATTCATTCACTGCTATAGGAGAAGAAGAATTGGCTAAACTCGTTAAATCATCAAAATCAACAACATGTATGCTCGACCCCATACCGACTAAACTACTAAAAGAGATGCTTCCAGAGGTCATAGATCCTCTTCTTAATATCATTAATTCATCCTTGACATTAGGATATGTACTGAAAACTTTTAAGTTGGCTATTATTAAACCACTTATTAAAAAACCGCAACTTGATCCTACAAAATTAGTCAATTACAGGCCAATCTCAAATCTACCCTTTCTGTCAAAAATACTAGAAAAGGCAGTGTCCTCACAATTATGCTCCTTTTTAGAAAGAAATGGTATCTGTGAGGATTTCCAGTCAGGATTTAGACCGTATCATAGTACTGAGACTGCTCTCATTAGAGTTACAAATGATTTACTCTTATCATCCAATCGTGGTTGTATCTCTCTGTTAGTGTTACTCGATCTTAGCGCTGCATTCGATACTATCGACCACAATATTCTTTTGAATAGACTCAAAAATTATGTTGGCATTAGTGGAACTTCATTGGCATGGTTTAAATCATACTTATCTGACCGTTATCAGTTTGTAGCAGTAAATGAAGAGATGTCACACCGAACACAAGTTCAGTATGGAGTACTGCAGGGCTCAGTGCTAGGACCGTTGCTTTTCACCCTGTACATGCTACCACTGGGAGATATTATTAGGAAGCATGGCGTTAATTTTCATTGTTATGCTGACGATACTCAGCTCTATATTTCTTCACGCCCTGACGAAACTTACCAATTCACAAGATTAACGGAATGCATAGCTGATATAAAAAATTGGATGACTAGTAATTTCCTGCAACTTAATTCAGAAAAAACTGAATTTTTAATCATTGGACAAAAAACCTCCACAAGTAGTAACCTAGAATACTGTCTAACACTCGATGGCTGCTCTGTCAAGTCCTCGTCGTCAGTTAGGAACCTGGGTGTGCTCTTTGATACCAATCTCTCATTTGAAAGCCACGTTTCTAGCATCTGTAAAACTGCATTCTACCATCTTAAAAATATATCTAAATTACGGCACATACTTTCAATGCAAAATGCTGAACAGTTAGTTCATGCGTTCATGACCTCAAGGCTAGATTATTGTAATGCTCTACTGGGTGGTTGCCCTGCTCGCTTAATAAATAAACTGCAGTTCTTACTAGAACCAGGAAGTATGACCATATTAGCCCGGTTCTGGCAACACTGCATTGGCTCCCTATTAAACATCGTATACATTTTAAAATCTTGCTGATTACTTACAAAGCACTAAATGGTTTAGCGCCCCAGTACTTGAGCGAGCTCTTAACGCATTATACTCCATCACGTCTATTGCGGTCTCAAAATTCTGGCCAGTTGATAATACCTAGAATATCAAAATCAACTGCAGGCGGTCGGTCCTTTTCCTATTTAGCACCTAAACTCTGGAACAGTCTTCCTAGCATTGTTCGGGAAGCAGACACACTCTGTCAGTTTAAATCTAGACTAAAAACACATCTCTTTACTATGGCATACACATAAAACATTTTTAATTTCTATTATTCAAATCAGTTAAATGATTGTTTTAGGCTGCATTAACTAGGTCAGCCGGAACCGGGAACACTTCCAATAACGCCTGATGTACTCGTTACATCATAAGAAGAATGGCATCTACGCTAATGTTAGTCTCTCTGTTTATCCCGAGGTTTACTGCAGTCGGCCGGATCCGGGTCGTATCCAGACCAGATGGTGGACCTTAGCCTGGACATGACGACCATATCCCTGAAGTGTCTGTAGAGACAATAGTGTCAATTAAACTCCCCCCTGTAAATGCCGCATCGACACGACATCCTCATTAAACCCGTCCCCGGCGTGACAACTCCAATCTTTCGAATAATCCTACGAATATCTATTGATCTAATATGACTTCTGACCTGTAATGTTGCCAGAATCATAATCATACACTATTTGTTCGTCGGCCAGAGGAGAACTGGCACCCCGACTGAGCCTGGTTTCTCCCAAGGTTTTTTTTCTCCATTCTGGCCTTGAAGGAGTTTTGGTTCCTTGCCACCGTCACCTTTGGCTTTTGGCTTGCTCAGTTGGGGACACCTAAATTTCAACTATATTACTGATTGACATTATATGATAATTGAAATGAGCTGGATGACATCACCGTTTTCACCAGAGCGGCTGTACAGCCGAATCAAATTCCGTTGCATTATTTTCCTGTTACCACTGTGAAGCTGCTTTGAAACAATTGCCATTGTAAAAAGCGCTATATAAATAAAGGTGATTTGATTTGATTTGAATGACAGATCTAGTGATGACATGTAGATGGAGAAGAGAAGCAGTCCCAGCACTGAGCCCTGAGGTACTCCAGTAGCTCTAGATGATAGCAGTGATAGGAGAAACCATGTTTCTGAATGACAGATTTAGTGATGACATGTAGATGGAGAAGAGAAGCAGTCCCAGCACTGAGCCCTGAGGTAGTCCAGTAGCTCTAGATGATAGCAGTGATAGCAGAAACCATGTTTCTGAATGACAGATCTAGTGATGAGATGTAGATGGAGAAGAGAAGCGGTCCCAGCACTGAGCCCTGAGGCACTCCAGTAGCTCTAGATGATAGCAGTGATAGGAGAAACCATGTTTCTGAATGACAGATCTAGTGATGAGATGTAGATGGAGAAGAGAAGCAGTCCCAGCACTGAGCCCTGAGGCACTCCAGTAGCTCTAGATGATAGCAGTGATAGCAGAAACCATGTTTCTGAATGACAGATCTAGTGATGAGATGTAGATGGAGAAGAGAAGCAGTCCCAGCACTGAGCCCTGAGGTACTCCAGTAGCTCTAGATGATAACAGTGATAGCAGAAACCATGTTTCTGAATGACAGATCTAGTGATGAGATATAGATGGAGAAGAGAAGCAGTCCCAGCACTGAGCCCTGAGGCACTCCAGTAGCTCTAGATGATAGCAGTGATAGCAGAAACCATGTTTCTGAATGACAGATCTAGTGATGAGATGTAGATGGAGATGGGAAGCGGTCCCAGCACTGAGCCCTGAGGTACTCCAGTAGCTCTAGATGATAGCAGTGATAGCAGAAACCATGTTTCTGAATGACAGATCTAGTGATGAGATGTAGATGGAGAAGAGAAGTGGTCCCAGCACTGAGCCCTGAGGCACTCCAGTAGCTCTAGATGATAGCAGTGATGGGAGAAACCATGTTTCTGAATGACAGATCTAGTGATGAGATGGAGATGGGAAGCGGTCTGTGTAAGAAAGGTAGAGACTTGGTTGAACACAACTAGTTCAAGTGTTTTAGCAATGAATGGAAGAAGGGAATACCGGTCTGTAGTTTCTAAAAGTACTGGATTTAGAGAGGGTTTCTTCAGCAGTGGGGTTACCCGAGCCAGTGTTAATGCTGTGGGAAAGGTCCCGGTGTGAAGAGAAGTGTTGATGATATGAGTGAGTGCAGGTCCAACTGAAGAAGAGATGGCCTGAATGAGACAGGATCAAGCGGGCCGGTAGTAGGGTGATTGGAAAGGGTGAGTTTGGAGACTTCTGCCTCCGAGAGCGGAGAGAAGGAGGGGAGAGTGTGTGTGTGTGTTTGCTGTGATGTGAGGATGAGGTGTTGAGTTAACCTGAACACTGCAGGATTAACGGCTTTATGGGTAATTAGTCAAGAGAGCTGACTAGGCACATTATCAGACAGATAATCACTCAACCTGCTGCACTCAAGGTGAACATCACACACACACACACACACACACACACCATAATAAACACATACATGTTAAATACACACATGATGAGACCAGAACTCAAAACACAAGATCTCATGAGAAAACTGATGCTTTTGGTTCTGGTACTTATACAAATGAGACACGGCTGAGAGTTTTATAAATTGCTGGTAAATTGTTCAAAAGCTCAAAAGAGGCTGTACAAGAATATCTCAATTAAATGGACATGGAAATCTGATGCCATTGACTTCATGAGGAACTTCATTAACTTCATTCTCATTTATGCATATCCCAGCTCATGAGTGTGTGTGTGTGTGTGTGTGTGTGTGTGTGAGAGAGAGAGTGACCCAGTGACTATCATTTGTATCCTGTGTAATCCCAAATCCTACTGTGCCTGTTTGAAATCCTTTCATGGTCCGTGATCGTTTGGGAATACTGAACAAAATTAACACCATTCAGGATTTATTACAATGTACTGCCTTTCAGCAGAAAGTGTGTGAGAGAGAATGAGTTCATGTGTTTGTGATGATGATGTCAGCGCTGCGCTCAGGTGTGTGAAGGCAGTAAGGTGAGTCGTGACATTTTACACACTCATTTTACACTTCATATCCGTCCTTTCAGTTGAAAACAAAGGGAAAGTAATGGTCACTGTCACTGTTGTTTGTTTTTATGACACACAGAGATTTTTTGTTACTGTTACAATTTCAGCACAACAGAAATCCAGTGTTTCATATTGCCTTTCTTCTTTTTAACAAATTAACATTCCTCAGTTGAGTTTATTTATTTTACAAGATCCATGCAATTAAAATGACACTTTTAATGTAACTACTTTATGGAAAAGAATCTCAGTTGTTTGAACTATATCTGCACAGTTTATAAATGTGAAATGTTCTTCGCTGAAGAACTGTGTGACGGGCAGGTGGCCTGACCAATCAGCTGCCATGTCTGCGCGAGTGAGGCCTCTGGTCCCGCCCAGATTTCTGGTAGAGGGGGTGGAGCAGGTTACCATGGACACAGAGGACATTATGTGAGCGATGCATTATGGGTGACAGATAATTGGATTATCTTGGATAGAAATTAGTGGTTGGTTAATGATTGACAAGTTATTGGTTATTGATTTGATTTCATTTTTTTTCCCCTGAAGAGAAAAAAAGAACCCAGATGCTGGAACTCACTTCAACACCAACACCAACAATAACAATGAAGAGTGAGTTCATTCACACACTCACACACACTCTCTCACTCACACTCAAACACACAATCACACACACACACTACATTCTCACACATACACACTACATTCTCAAACACACACACTCATACTACATTCTCTCTCTCTCTCTCACACACACACACACACACACTCACTCACACACACACACACACACTTACACTACATTCTCTCACACACACTACATACTCAGACTGTAACACACACTCTCTCAAACACACTCTCTCACACACACACTCACACACAGTCTCTCACTAACTCTCACTCACTCACTCACTCACACACACACACACACACACACACACACACACACACACACACACACACACACACACACACACACTCTCACACACACTGTAACACACACTTGCACAAGGTGCTCTCAACCCCTTTATCTGTATTTGCCTTTATATTTACAGAGAGGAAAAAAAGAAGAAAAAGAAAGAAAAAAAGAAGAAAGAGTAAGATGAGATGTTTTTCAAACATTTATTTAATTCACAGCACCATATGATGATCTAATATGTGTGTGTGTGTGTGTTATTCCAGGAAAAAAGAGAAGAAGGAAAAGAAGGAAAAAAAGGAAAAGAAAAAAGAACAAGATGAGAAAGAAAAAGAAAAAGAGAAAGAGAAAGAGAAAGAAAAAGAGAAAGAGAAAGAGAAGTAAGAACAGTAGGTTCCTCTGTTAAAGTGAAGCGTGTCATTTCTGTGAGCGCAGCACCAAACACAATCACGTTTGTTTCAGTAGAGCGCAACAATCGGCTCCTGAAGTAAAGACTCCATTCATTTTAACAATAACGTAAAGTTACTGTGAGCTGTGAGGTTTTTACACGATAGTATTTGCTTCGGTTGAAGCTGTCAGCCTGCTATATTTCCACTTGTTTTTTTTAAATAATTGTGTTTAACGGTGGAATACATGGTGAAAACCTACATTACCCATGATGCTGTAGAGAAAATCCCACCAATCAGAGAGCCGAAACAAGCAAAAAGACCTCTCTAGCTCTGCCACTCCCATGAATCAATGTGAATGACATAATCAAGCACCGATCAGGCATTCTAATATTGTGTCTGTCCCCTTTTGCTGACCCGTCGAGGCATGGACTCCACTAGACCCCTGAAGGTGTACTGTGGTATCTGGCACCAAGATGTTAGCAGCAGATCCTTTAAGTCCTGTAAGTTGCGAGGTGGGGCCTCCATGGATCGGACTTGTTTGTTCAGCACATCCCACAGATGCTCGATTGGATTGAGATCTGGAGAATTTGGAGGTCAAGTCAACACCTCAAACTCGTTGTTGTGCTCCTCAAACCATTCCTGAACCATTTGTGCTTTGTGGCTGGGCACATTATCCTGCTGAAAGAGCCACAGCCACCAGGGAATACCGTTTCCATGAAAGGGCGTACATGGTCTGCAACAATGCTTAGGTAGGTGGTACGTGTCAAAGTAACATCCACATGGATGGCAGGACCCAAGGTTTCCCAGCAGAACATTGCCCAAAGCATCACACTGCCTCCACCGGCTTGCCTTCTTCCCATAGTGCATCCTGGGGCCATGTGTTCCCCAGGTAAGCCACGCACACGCACCCGGCCATCCACGTGATGTAAAAGAAAACGTGATTCATCAGACCAGGCCACCTTCTTCCATTGCTCCGTGGTCCAGTTCTGATGCTCACGTGCCACTGTTGGCGCTTTCGGCGGTGGACAGGGGTCAGCATGGGCACCCTGACTGGTCTGCGGCTCTGCAGCCCCATACGCAACAAACTGTGATACACTGTGTATTCTGACACCTTTCTATCAGAAGCAGCATTAACTTCTTGAGCAATTTGAGCTACAGTAGCTCGTCTGTTTGATCGGACCACACGGGCCAGCCTTCGCTCCCCACGTGCATCAATGAGCCTTGGCCGCCCATGACCCTGTCGCCGGTTCACCACTGTTCCTTCCTTGGAGCACTTTTGATAGATACTGACCACTGCAGACCGGGAACACCCCACAAGAGCTGCAGTTTTGGAGATGCTCTGACCCAGTCGTCTAGCCATCACAATTTGGCTCTTGTCAAACTCACTCAAATCCTTACGCTTGCCCATTTTTCCTGCTTCTAACACATCAACTTTGAGGACAAAATGTTCACTTGCTGCCTAATATATCCCACCCACTAACAGGTGCCGTGATGAAGAGATCATCAGTGTTATTCACTTCACCTGTCAGTGGTCATAATGTTATGCCTGATCGGTGTATGTATATGTATATATATGTGTGTGTGTGTGTTTGCATTTTTGCTTAAAATATATTGTTTTATATAATCAACATTTTTAAATGAGGAGTTTTATATTTCTCCATAATTCTAATTTGATTATGCTGTTCGCAATGCTTCATGGGATTGTAGTTCTTTCCCTCACTAAAGCTGTGAAGTTCACAGTCTCGTACCTTTTGTATTTCTGTCAGAGTTTCAAATACTTTTTCGCTTTAAATCAAAGTTTGTAGTGTTAAAACGCTTTAACAAAGACTTTTCTTTGGGAGAAATTAATGGAGAAAATACTCCCGGAATCGATGCGCTCTACAGAAGATGCGGTGTGTGTTTGGTGTGTTTGGATACTGATCTAACAACTCTACAATGTTCTGTTCCAGACCAAAGGAGATTGAAGTTGTGGATTCAGCAGGAAACATGTACTACAACTGGCTGTTTGTGATCACGTGTCCTGTGATGTATAACTGGGTCCTCATCATAGCGAGGTGCCTGATCTTACTGTCATATCACAGATCAGGAGCACAACACTCTGCTCTTTGATATTATAGTGAGTTTTGGTCATACAAGGTACCAAATAATTTTGTGGCTGCGTGTATCCGATATGGAGCCTCCTTCTGTTTTCTTCGTGGCACCGCTTACTTTAACAATGATCCAAGAGGATTATAAATATGTAATGTGGCGGGATTGTAATGAGATTGTGATGAACTTGAATGACCAAAGCTCAGGACATAATTGGTGCCCCGTGTGATGCACACAGATGCCGAGTTCACTGCACGATTTACACTCGCCGACGGGTTTTGCGAAATCGCTGACAAATGCCTAGTCTCAGCCTCAGACGTCACGCCCACGGACCGTTGGCTGATCGTCTGATGCATACGGCACACTCAACACTTCAGGAGTTTCGAAGTCGTCATCTGATTGGTTGAATTCTACAGGATGTCCACGAGACGTGTGTGTTGCGTTCTTTAACGGTCCGCCTGGAAACAAATGCCGTGACTCCAGACACTCTCATGGAAGAAGAACGCCGTCGTGTTTACAACTGTCACAGTGAGCGCTTACCAGGATCAACTAAACGCTGGATTTTCAAAAGTATGTGAAGTTCGCGGCTCCATTGTTGCTGTAAACTTGCACAACGTTCTTGAATGAATAATTTATAGACGCACGCTGGTCTGTTATTGCAGGGACATCGACTTCATATTTTCACGTCCATAAACATGACGCGGAACAAAGCGAACTGTGATTGGTTGTGTTACATGTCAGTCAAACGTCCTCTTGGGCGGTCCTTGACCAATGAAAGCTGCGATGGAGTCCAGGAGAGACTCTCGGACATTGCAATTAATCGCGGATGACGTATATCCCTTCACAGTGGAGTAGCGGATGGGCACGCATCAACGCATAACCGACGCGCTGCAAGGATATAAAGATTAGTTAGATTAGTTTACTCCTCATTTCAAACTTGTTTAACACGAAATACTTCTCGATTCACCTAAATACCATTTTTTCACAATGGGCCACGATTGAAATAGATTAGATTAATCTCTTATCGTCTCTATATGCGCCGTTAATGCAGCGTCAGATGCCATAAATTTCAGTTTCTATAGTGAATAATTGACTGGCGTTTGAGACTTCTTCACCGGCATAACTCTCGCGCGAAGTTTGCACATTAGCACGATATAATATCCACTGGCTTGCCCTCATGGTTTCAGATGCATATATTTTCAATATTGCAAGGTTTCTTTATCACCAGTTGCTCGCAAAATGATGGACAAACAATGATTCACATTTAATTTCCCATGATAACAAAATCAAGTCAATTATTAAATATGCCAAATGAGTAGCCTAAATAAAAAAAGAAGGTAAATAAACAACTAACAAGCAAACTTAAACTAGTTTGCTTAAAATTTCTGCGAATACCCCCCTAATCTTGCCCCCCCAACTCAAGAGTCAAATGTCGCCCATGAATATTCACCTCCAACTCTCTTTGCAGAACACAATCCTTGCTCCCCGCGTCTCCCAAACATTTCCTCCTCCATAATCTTTCTTTCTTTTTCTCCTTTTCGCTGCAAATCAGCGCACAGACAATTTGGATCGCAAGCTTCTTGCGGGCTATCATTTTTTAAACAATTCCAGTCTCGCACGAGAACTTGCGTTATTTCCTTGTCACTTCTCGTGTGTTTGGTTGTGAAACGTAGTTTGCGGACCGGACAGAGTTGTCGGCGATTCTTCCTCTTGTGAAGTCATGCAGTGTAAAGGCCAAAGTATACTTCCCTTTTTACACTTACGCGAGGGTCAGCGTACAGCGCGTGTGTAAAGAAGTAAAGAAGTATACTTTGCAAGGCTGTGCGTTCGACTGTGCGCATACACTCTAAAAAATGCTGGGTTAAAAATAACTATTTCTGGGTTATTTGGCAACCCAGCGCTGGGTAAATATTGGACAGAACACACGCTGGGTTATTTTTACCCAGCTTGTTGGGTTTTATACATTAACCCATTTGCTGGGTTGTTTTTTGAATGTGCTGGGTCAGTCAATTTGATATTGAAGGTTTTTCATTTTAAATAATACAAATGCAGTCTAAAATCTCTGTTATATTTATATAGGACAGTAACAGTTCATATACAATATTTTTTATTCAAGTCAGTCTTTTACAGTCATAAAATACTCAAAAACATTTAGTAAATGTTTTAGGCCTGGTCGCGCATTCGTTTGGCGGGAGCTGAAACTTCCTGGTGGCGCCGGCACGTCGTTCGGCTAGTGTTCCCCGCAGACGTTAGCTGTGACTTACATGTAAACAAAAATGGTAAAGACTACAGACATTTTCCTCTTTGCACAGTAATAATTTGATAGGAATACTATATAATACAAACCTTAATTTAATTCAGGAAGTTTCCCCTCAGGACATTTTCTTTCCCCTCAGGACATTTTCTAAAATGACTGTTGACAAACGTATCCAGTTTTAACCGGTTTGGCACAGACTACCCAACATTGGGTTACACTGACCCAGCGCTGGGTAGGTATGTTATGACCCAGCAGTTACAGAAAAACTACCCAGCACTGGGTAAAAATATTAAAAATAACCCAATAAAATGACCCAGCAGGCTGAACCCAGCATTTGGGTTAAAAGAATAACCCAGCATTTTTTAGAGTGTACGCTCACTTTCGGCTTAAAACCCCCTGTCGCCGATCCATCGTGCAGTGTGAACTCGGCATTATCAGGATCTCAGCTTGACTCTCTCTGTCTCTCTCAGAGCTTGTTTTGAGGAATTGCAGGAGGACTATTTGATGTACTGGTTCTTTGCGGATTTCTTATCTGATGTGGTGTATCTGTGTGACATGGTGTTCAGGACCAGGACAGGTGAGTCCCAGCTCCTTCACCACACCTGTCCGCACTGAACGCTGAGCGCGCTGAAAGCTTTGTTTGTTTGCAGGTTATCTGGAGCAGGGTCTCTTGGTGAAAGATGAGAAGAAGCTCCGCGATCGCTACATGAAGAGCTTCCAGTTCAAACTGGACCTGGCCTCCATGGTTCCCACCGACATTTTCTACTTGTGCTTTGGGCTGAAGTACCCCGAGATCCGCATGAACAAGCTACTGAGGGTCAACCGCTTGTTTGAGTTTTTCCAGCGCACCGAAACACGGACTAACTTTCCGAACGTGTTCCGAATCTCCAACCTCGTCATGTACATCGTGATCATCATCCACTGGAACGCCTGCATGTATTACTCGTTCTCCAAGGCCATCGGCTTCGGAACGGACGCTTTCGTGTACCCGGACACCACGGACCCAGAGTTTGGCCGGTTGGTGAGGAAGTACGCGTACAGCATGTACTGGTCCACCCTGACCCTCACCACCATCGGCGAGACTCCACCCCCCGTCAAGAACTCAGAGTACTTCTTTGTGGTAACGGACTTCCTGGTGGGCGTGCTGATCTTTGCCACCATCGTCGGTAACGTCGGTTCGATGATCACGAACGCAAACGCAGCACGGGCAGATTTCCAGGCTCGCATCGATGCCATCAAACAGTACATGAGCTTCCGAAAGGTCACCAAAGACCTAGAGAAACGGGTCATCAAGTGGTTCGACTACTTGTGGACCAACAAGAAAGCAGTAGACGAGAGAGAAGTCCTGAAGTACCTGCCGGACAAGCTGAGGGCAGAGATCGCTATAAACGTGCACCTGGACACTCTGAAGAAGGTGCGGATCTTCGCCGACTGCGAGGCCGGGCTGCTGGTGGAGCTGGTGCTGAAGCTCCAGCCGCAGGTCTACAGCCCCGGAGACTACATCTGCAAGAAGGGCGACATCGGCCGCGAGATGTACATCATTAAAGAGGGAAAGCTGGCCGTGGTGGCCGATGACGGAGTCACGCAGTTTGTGGTGCTCAGTGACGGCAGTTACTTCGGAGAGATCAGCATCCTCAACATTAAGGGCAGCAGGGCGGGGAATCGCAGAACCGCCAACATCCGCAGCATTGGCTACTCAGACCTCTTCTGCCTGTCCAAAGACGACCTGATGGAGGCGCTGACCGAATATCCAGATGCCAAGGCCATGCTGGAGGAAAAGGGACGACAAATCCTCATGAAGGTATGAGAGCAATGCCCTGAACTCTTCTTCTCAAGCTTCTGAATCCAAGACCCACCTTTGTCCAAGACAAAACTCAAAGGCCCCTGTCACACACCCGGCGCAATGCGACTCCAGGCGCGACGCAAGTGTGTTCTGCTAGTCTCAGCCCGACGCAGTTCTCATGTTCATGTCCAGCTCCACGTTGTTTAAATATCAAATGCACTGGCGCATCTGTTCACCCATGGGCGTCTGGTCTAAACCAGGTGTGTGTTCAGGAGCATTGTTGGAGCGTTGCTATTGAGAGGAACTGAAAACGACTGCGCCATTGACCAACACACACCTGCTCTAAAGTCAATAGTGCAGTATTTGTGTGTTATTTAAAGGGTGTGTTAGTAATATGAGCCTATAGGTGGTGCACAACGCGCATACACTCTGATTATTACACACACAGGGACACACAGCAGCACACACACACACACACACACACACACACTCTGCTTATTACACACACAGGGACGTGCAGCAGCACACACACACACACACATATTCTGCTCATTACACACACAGGGACGCGTAGCAGCACACACACACACACACTGATTATTACACACAGGGACGCGCAGCAGCACACACACACACACTCTGCTTATTACACACACAGGGACGTGCATCAGCACACACACACACACACACATATTCTGCTCATTACACACACAGGGACGCGTAGCAGCACACACACACACACAAACACACTGCTTATTACACACACAGGGATGCGCAGCAGCACACACACACTCTGATTATTACACACACAGGGACGCGCAGCAGCACACACACACACACTCTGCTTATTACACACACAGGGATGCGCAGCAGCACACACACACACTCTGATTATTACACACACAGGGACGTGCAGCAGCACACACACACACTCTGCTTATTACACACACAGGGATGCGCAGCAGCACACACACACACACACACACACACACTCACTCTGATTATTACACACACAGGGACGTGCAGCAGCACACACACACACTCTGATTATTACACACACAGGGCCGCGCAGCAGCACACACACACACTCTGCTTATTACACACACAAGGACGCGCAGCAGCACACACACACACACACACTCTGATTATTACACACACAGGGACGTGCAGCAGCACACACACACTCTGCTTATTACACACACAGGGATGCGCAGCAGCACACACACACACACACACACACATGACTCATTAAGAGACGAGGCACAACCCTTTTGGACCATGAGCCGGGTTTATCCCGTCGTTAAACTAGCAAAAGTGGATTCGGACACGCCCAAAGAGCTCCTGCGCCGTGAGCTCAGATCGGTGAAATAGGGCCCAGCACACACACACACACACACACACAGGGACACGCAGCAGCGGCCCTTAGACTGATGTGCACACTGTAAACCCTAACGCTCAAAATACTTAATTGGTTTGAGTAGGACAAACTTAAATTAAACAAATAAGTTCTGTTAAATTAACTCTTATGAGTATTTAGCACTTTTTTCTTTTGAGTTCACAGCACTGACATATTTCAAGTAAACTGAACTGTTTCATTGTTTTGAGTTGTATGAACTCATTTCCTTTAATTTAGACGAACTTCAGTTCAACTGAAACTGGGCCAGCACGCTTTGCCCATGGCACTCAAAAGGGACAGTAAATGCTAAAATTAAGTGTTATATAATGTTTTTTTGTGCAAGATTAATGCTAAGGGAGATTTAGTAGTGTTTAATGTTTTGTTATGCTAGTTTAGAAGAGTTTCTGTTAATGTGGGTTTTTGGAGAGTAACCATCATTGGTTAGAGAGCGGGTACGTTACATGTTTTAAGTTGCTGTACTCATTCAGTAAGTGCTATACCATGCTATTAACAAGTTAGCAAGTTGCCATTTTCTGAATTAGTTTGTAATAGCTAGCAAAATATCTCTTATTCTCATTCAACCTTTTTGAGTTCTGACAACTTACTAGGGTTTACAGTGACGTAAATAACTCATTTGATTTGCAAGTACTCAAAATAAAAAGTTAATTAACTAAATCTGTTATGTCATTTGCTATCAGAATGTATGAGTTAGCTAACTCAGTACTTCAAGTTAGGAGCAATTAACACGCATGAGAACTACAAACTCAAAACTTGATAGTTCTGATTACTTGGGAACATCGTAATTTGATGTAACTGATAACCTCACATTTTTTGAGTTAGCCCGTATTGGGGTTTACACTGTAGCTGTGCTACTTCAGGCTCAAGTCTAATCCCAGACTGAAACACGTTTGATCTGTTTAACTGTAACATCTTAAAATATCTCAGTGCCATTGTTTAATATTTGCATGTATATACTGTACATATTATATATAAATATAACAAATTCTTAAATATAAATTTTCTATATTTAAATTTCTTAAATATATACATGCATGTGTGTGTATTTATATATACATAATCACACATATATTATGTAAACAGCACAAACTTTTATTTTGGATGCGATTAATCGATTTGACTGCACTAATTCAAAAGTTATAGAAGTTTATGTTTACAGTAAAGCAAATGTACTGCACTAAACATTTTTACATTACACAAAATATATATTTTACAAAATAATTTGGATTGTTGTAAAATTAAAGCTGTATGTTTAACCAAGTTTTGTTCCAAATGTGAAGTTGATATCACGAAAATTGAGCCGCTAGAAGGCTTTAAAGTACCGTTTCCATAGTAACGCAATGTCCGATTTCAAAACGGTTTTCATAGGAAGAATTTTGAGTGTTTACACTTTTGAATTATATAATTTCGATGTGTGATAAATGTGTGATGGAAAAAATGCAATAAAAAAGTGCACCAAGTGTCCAGCTAACGGGACAATGACAGCAAAGACTAATATTTATTTAGCATTTTAATGAAGATTATGTTAATATAACTACATTTAAATAGTTATATGACTGTGTGTGTGTGTGAGTGAGCGCGTGTGTATGAGTGAGTGTGTGTGTGTGAGAGTGTGTGTGAGAGAGAGAGTGTGTGTGTGTGTGAGAGAGTGTGTGTGTGAGTACGAGTGTGTGTTAGAGTGTGTGTGAGTACGAGTGTGTGTTAGAGTGTGTGTGAGAGAGTGTGTGAATTTCATTTTTTAATTACTTTTTCTTTCTGAAGCTCAAATACACATTTCACTGTGAAAATGTTGGAATAACAGGGTTGGGTTTGAGCAGAACCGCTCATGATGACCTGTAACACTCACAGGAGGTAACAGAGCTCTATGACTTTATCCACAGGACAATCTTCTGGATCTGGAGCTGGCCAAGCAAGGGCCCGACCCCAAAGACATGGAGGAGAAGGTGGTGAAGATCAGCAGTGTGGTGGAGGAGCTCCAGACCCGCTTCGCCCGCCTGCTGGCCGAACACGAGGCCGCGCAGGGCAAACTGAAGAAGCGCGTCACCAAACTGGAGAAGAAGATCCCAGACTCCAGCGCACAGATAGAGGAGGATCACACACATTAGATCTAGACATCTGAGAAGCCTTGTGTGTGTTGTGTGTTTGGACTGGACTGTGTTCGATCTGCTCAATGCTAATGTAAGATACTGTACAGATGATGTTAGCACTGACTATATCATGTTACAAACATGTACTTTATTCTGTCATGAGAATGAAGATAAAATAAATCCTTTTTGTTAGCATAATGATCTAGTTTCATTGAAAACCAATCAACATTTGTATTTAGAGAAACACACTAATAATGATGCTGCTCTAGCAATATCAGTTAAACGTTTAATCAGAGAACTAAATAAAAATACTTCTTCAATAAAGAATTTCTGACCAAACCCATTTGTTTGTTTTATTTTTTATTTCTCTTACTAATGATTGACCGATAATGTGAAAGGCAGACGTGTCTTTAAAACGACTCCATCTGAAGGCTAATGGGAGTTGTAGTTTTTTAATGAGAGGTTCCCGCCTCACCGTGAGAGTTAAGGACTACTTCTCCCGTCATGCACTGCTGCGCTGACGTGTTCAGCATGCGCGCCGACTCCTGAGCCTGACTCGTTTCGGTAAGACTCTTTATTTGAGTCAAATTATTTTTCTTTGCTTTTCGCGCATATTTTCGCAGAATTATACACTGATTTATTAAATGATCTGGAGAAAGAACAGGCGCTTTTTATTGACAGATAACGCCAGTCTGCTCTTGTGAGTTTACCGTGTTTCTTTACAGTTATTAGTGTGGTTTTACCCTCATTCACTGTGTTACATCAGTTTACTCCTGACTTCAGTGGTTGTACACTGTTTCTCCGTGTGTCATCGGTGATTTGCAGCGGTTTGTGATGTTGTTTTAGGAGTCGCCATCATGGATCCGGTCTGGAGGCAGCGGGGTCGAGGGCGGGGTCAGGTCAGAGGTCACCCCCCCTCAGAGGCGGGTCCTCCTGGAGCTGTGAGGTCAGAGGTCAGAGGGACGAGCAGGGTTACAGGTAGCAGAGCCTCAGGGAGAGATTGACCCAAGCGCTGGCGTCCGTTCCTCTGACCCGTGTGTGTCTCCGCAGGCTCGTCTCAGTCCAGGTTCGAGGAGATCAGGAAGTGTGACCGGGCGGCCGCTCACCGATTGGCCACGGAGCCGCTCAGCTCTTCCTCTGAGGATGAGGATGAGGATGAGGATGATGGAGGGAAGCGGGGGAAGATCCTGCAGTCGGCTCTTTCTCCGTACACGTCTCACACAGGTGTGAACTCATGATGATGAGGATGAGGTGAGGAAGAGTGAGCAGAGGTCAGTGACGCTCCATCTGTATGTATGTGTGTGTGTGTGTGTGTGTTCAGGTGACGCTGAGGTCCGTCTTCTGGAGCAGACGCGACATTATTTACATGAAGTGTGTCAGTCTGGAGGAGTCACATGTCTCATCTGCATCGCATCTGTCAGGAGGACACAGGCCGTGAGACTCCCGCACACACACTCTCTCTCGCACACACACTCTCTCTCGCACACACACACACACAGGTGTCTCAGTGTGTCTCTGTGTGTCTCAGGTGTGGAGTTGCGTCGGCTGTTACTGTATTTTCCACATCACCTGCATTCAGAAATGGGCCAAAGACTCCATCTTCCTGGTGTCCTCAGTGACCGACGAGGATTTTGGCAAGAAAGACCATCCGTGGCCATGGTGAGTATCTGACCAATCACCTCGCAGCATTCTGACCCTCGAGCACTAACAGCAAACGCTGCATGTCTGTCCCGTCAGTCCGAAGTGCCGGCATGAGTACAGTCCTCGTCAGACGCCCACGCGCTATCACTGTTACTGCGGGAAGGAGGCGGAGCCGGCACCCGACCCCTGGCTCCTCCCACATTCCTGCGGACAGGTGTGTGGTCGTGAGGTGAAACCATCATGTGGGCATCACTGCCTGCTGCTGTGCCATCCAGGTACACACACACACACACACACTCATTCATTATATGTTCATTATAATGACTCCAGACTAACATTAGAGAGCAGTTCTACAGTTGTGTTCCTGAAGTGTAGTTATATGTAGAGTGTCTCTCTCTCTCTGTGTGTGTGTGTGTCAGGCCCGTGTCCGCCCTGCCCACAGATGGTGAGCGTCTCGTGTCTGTGTGGGAAGTCGTCCCGTGTTCCTCGGCGCTGCAGCGCTAAAGCCTGGAGCTGCACACAGATCTGCAGACGGACACTCCCGTGCCGGACACACACCTGTGCAAACCCCTGTCACGCAGGTACCACACGCTTACGGCTGCGCGTCCTCCTCCAGTGTTCAGATGCATCAGAGTCTCTCTCTCTCTCCCGCTGACAGGTGACTGTGCGGCGTGTCCGAGGGTCAGTCTGCAGGCGTGTGCGTGTGGCCGGCGGCGGGCGGAGCGGCCGTGTGCCAGTCCGGAGTGGCACTGTGACCAGGTGTGTGTTCGCCTCTCTTCCTCTGGCGTCTGTGTGACGTGTGCAAGCGCGCGTCTAACCGCTGTCCCGTGTGTGCAGGTGTGCGGACGCCCGCTGTCCTGTGGGAATCACACGTGTGAGCGTGTGTGTCACGCCGGAGCGTGTGGAGGATGTCCTCGTGCTGGGAATCGCTCCTGCTCTTGTGGAAAGACGAGTAAGTTCACACACAGGAGCTGCAGTAACGTGACATTCAAAAAACATCTAAATATGTTCACCGTGGTACATTTATGCACATAATAAGGAGTATAAACTCATGAGATAAGTCAACATTTGAACCGCTTTAAAGGTTTCACGTGTTTAAAGTTTTATTTGAGCCTTGATTTGGCCGTTTCCCTCCATTTCATGATTGTTTGAGGTCACTTACGGCCTTGAGTTATCCGCCCAGAGCTCTTTGTTCCTCGTGTATTTGTTGGATGGCAGAAATCCATTTTGCTTTTAATATCTTTTTCCAGACTCATGAGCCTCAAGTTCAAGTTCATGACAGTTCCATGTACTCATGAAGTGCTGTGTGTGTGTGTTCAGAGAGTGTGTTGCCGTGTACGGTCGATGTGCCCACCTGTGGAGACACCTGCGGGAAAAAACTGGACTGTGGTTTACACACCTGCTCAATGCGCTGCCATAGAGGAGCCTGTGAGACCTGCCGACAGGTACACACACAGAGACACACACACACACACACACTCTCACTCACTCACACACATACACACTCACTCACCCACACTTCCCAGAATCAAAGCCCAGTGTGAATGTAGCTACAGATTAGAGGGGAATTGACCTGTGTGTGTGTGCAGGAGGTAGAGAAGACGTGTCGCTGTGGCCGGTACAGCAAACTCTTGCCCTGTCATAAAGAATATCTCTGTGAGTCCAAGTGCAACAAGACACGGACCTGCAGCCGACACCAGTGCAAGAGAAAGGTTTGTGTAACACACTGAGAGCACATCTCACTCACACTCCGCGTCCACTTGAATCACACGCATCTCTGTGTTTCTGTGTCCCTGACAGCGTGTGTTTGTTTTCAGTGTTGTCCAGGTAACTGCCCGCCGTGTGACATGAGCTGCGGTCGAATGCTGGGCTGCAGGAACCACAAATGCCCATCCGTGTGCCACCAAGGTGAACGTTGATACACACTCATGCATGAACGCACACAGACCGTTTACACACGCATCAAACAGCATCATTGACACTGCCGGCCCTGTTCCTTAATGTGGCGAGTTAGAGTTAGGGGCTGTTTCCTGTGTCCGTGACGAGCCGGAGCGTTTCCTGTGTCCGTGGCGAGCCGGAGCGTTTCGTGTGTCCGTGGCGAGCCGGAGCGTTTCCTGTGTCCGTGGCGAGCCGGAGCGTTTCGTGTGTCCGCGCCGAGCCGGAGCGTTTCGTGTGTCCGTGGCGAGCCGGAGCGTTTCCTGTGTCCGTGGCGAGCCGGAGCGTTTCGTGTGTCCGTGGCGAGCCGGAGCGTTTCCTGTGTCCGTGGCGAGCCGGAGCGTTTCCTGTGTCCGCGGCGAGCCGGAGCGTTTCCTGTGTCCGCGGCGAGCCGGAGCGTTTCGTGTGTCCGTGGCGAGCCGGAGCGTTTCGTGTGTCCGTGGCGAGCCGGAGCGTTTCCTGTGTCCGCGGCGAGCCGGAGCGTTTCCTGTGTCCGCGGCGAGCCGGAGCGTTTCCTGTGTCCGCGGCGAGCCGGAGCGTTTCCTGTGTCCGCGGCGAGCCGGAGCGTTTCCTGTGTCTGTGGCGAGCCGGAGCGTTTCGTGTGTCCGTGGCGAGCCGGAGCGTTTCGTGTGTCCGTGGCGAGCCGGAGCGTTTCCTGTGTCCGCGGCGAGCCGGAGCGTTTCCTGTGTCCGCGGCGAGCCGGAGCGTTTCGTGTGTCCGCGGCGAGCCGGAGCGTTTCCTGTGTCCGCGGCGAGCCGGAGCGTTTCCTGTGTCCGTGGCGAACGGGAGCGTTTCCTGTGTCCGTGGCGAGCCGGAGCGTTTCCTGTGTCCGTGGCGAGCCGGAGCGTTTCCTGTGTCCGTGGCGAGCCGGAGCGTTTCCTGTCACTCTGGTGTGGGATTGTTAACCGATCGCTTGATTGGCTCTTGTTTTTGAGCCAGAAGCGCTTCCTGTCTGCTGGTTATCAGCCCAGTTAGAGTCCAGTTCATCTACATGAATAAACTGACCTTTCCTCAGAGCAGAAGTGTGTGATTGTGGGAAAGGTAATGGAGAATAGAGGTTATCTCACACTGATGAATTGTTCACTGACGCCTCGCTCCCGTTCACCTGCTATGTGCCAAATGCAAATGTGTGTCTGAAAGCACAATGTTATCTGGCAAACGCCTGTTATCTCAGCTTGCGGGTGTGTTATCCAAATGTCAGGCAGCGTGTGTGTGTGTGTGACCGCTGGAATAGCCATTCGAGGCCGGCCTGATTCTGAGTAAAGCCTGATTCCTCACAGTCGTGACCTGAGTCAGTGAACGTCCCACATCATGTCATTACAAATCAAAAGTTGAGCCTCAACTGCATGAACACACAGATCTCTGCAAATAACAATGAAGTGTAATTGTGTGTGTGTCAGGCAGCTGTTATCCTTGTCCGGAGATGGTTGAAGTTCGGTGTGATTGCGGCTCCACCGTGATCTCTGTGCCCTGTGGAAGAGAGAGAAGCACTAAACCGCCGCGCTGTAAGGAGCTGTGCAGGTACGCACGTGTGTCTCATTGACTTCTGCTCTGTTGGATAATGTCATATGATGGCTTTATTCTTCTTTACTCTGAAGGAAACCTGCGTCGTGTCATCACTCGTCCCTGGAGGAGCACCGGTGTCACTCCGGCCCATGTCCTCCCTGTAAGCAGCCCTGCCGGCGGCCGTTACGCGGCTGTGTCCACCTCTGCCCGGCCCCGTGTCATGACCAGGTGCTGGTTAAAGCGGCTGACCGGGTACGAGCTCCACCTAACATCCACAGCTTTGACAAAAGCACTTTGGCACCAACATTGGTTGGACAACACACCCGTTTTTCTGTTCTCATACTCTGTTACGTTACCTAATAATAAACCAAAAAACGCTGGTGGAGAAAGAGTTTTTTGTCAGTTTCAGTCTTGAATGTTCAAGTCTCACGTCTGAATCTGTTGTGTCGTCCTCTCTCCGCGTGTGTGTGTGTGTGTTTCAGGCTCTGCTGGCGGGTCCGTGGGAGCAGCCCTCAACTCCTGCGTTTGTGCGCACGGCTCTGCCGTGTCCGTCATGCCTGGTGCCCATACCAACGTAAGGAGAACACACACACACGCACACGCGCTCACTCGCTGCAGGCGGCACTGTGTGTTTGTAGGATCGCTGGGAAAGCATGTGTTTGGCAATGTGTGTTGTAGGGATTTGAGCACATATGGCTAACACACTCTGGTCCATCTTAGCCAAAAGTGTGTGTGTGTTTGCGTGTAATTCAAACATTCTTTTAAATGGTGATTTAAAGTAATTATATGTGTGTGAGTGTGTGTTTAAAGTGAGTCCAACTACAATAGATGATGTCATTGTGTGTTGCTGCTGGATCAGGAGTGTGAATGAAAACCTTGTGTGTTTTGTGTTTCTCTACAGAGCCTGTCTGGGAGAACATGAGGTACACACACACACACACACACACACACACACACACACACACACACACACGTTTGTTTTTGTGAATTGTGGGGACATTCCATAGGCGTAATGGTTACATTCTATCCCCCTACACTACCCCTACCCCTAAACCTACCCATCACACACACACACACACACACACACACACTACCCCTACCCCTAAACCTACCCATCACACACACACACACACACACACACACACTACCCCTACCCCTAAACCTACCCATCACACACACACACACACACACACACACACACACACTACCCCTAAACCTACCCATCTCTCTCACACACACACACACACACACACACACTATCCCTACCCCTAAACCTACCCATCTCACACACACACACACACACACACACACACACACACACTACCCCTACCCCTAAACCTACCCATCACACACACACACACACACACACACACACACACACACTACCCCTAAACCTACCCATCTCACACACA
>CM077178.1:0-10000 GCA_039654105.1 Coreius guichenoti | reverse complement strand
TCACACACTGCAGATCACAACTCACACACTACAGATCACACACTACAGATCACCACTACAGCTCACACACTCACACACTACAGCTCACACACTCACACACTACAGCTCACACACTCACACACTACAGCTCACACACTGCAGATCACACACTACAGCTCACACACTCACACACTACAGCTCACACACTGCAGATCACACACTACAGCTCACACACTGCAGATCACACACTGCAGCTCACACACTCACACACTACAGATCACAACTCACACACTACAGATCACACACTACAGATCACCACTACAGCTCACACACTCACACACTACAGCTCATACACTCACACACTACAGCTCACACACTCACACACTACAGATCACACACTCACACACTACAGCTCACACACTGCAGATCACACACTACAGCTCACACACTGCAGATCACACACTACAGCTCACACACTCACACACTACAGATCACACACTCACACATTACAGCTCACACACTCACACACTGCAGATCACACACTCACACACTGCAGATCACACACTCACACACTACAGCACACACACGCAGACGCTGATGGCTCTTCTGCACCTCCGTCAGAAATCAAGACTCGCTTCATTAGCGGAGCAGCCGCTCACAGGAGCTTCTGTGCTTTAGTTTGTCTTCATGCAGTCTCGACGCTTTTACAGGAGAGTTTCAGTGGTTCTGTTTCATTCCTCCTGACCGCACTAGTGTATTATCACAGTGCCAGCTCGATGGGTCGAGATAATATACCAAAAAAGTCACATTGTGGCGTAGGCTGAGCCTGGAGTATAATAGACACCGTAGCTCAGGAATCAGTCTCTTTCGCTTTCTCGCTTGACTGATATGGGTCGTTCTTCATTGATTTCTGAGCTGTCGAGTGCAGCTTAATAGAGCAGCGAATGATCGCCCTCGCAAAACGGGAGTTTGGATTGGATTGTCAACATTGGTGAGTGTTGTAGTCAAGACCACCTAATCCGAGACCAACACCAGACCAAGACCCCTTAAATTCATAAAGATCCACATTACCACCTGAGAAATTACTTATTTTGAATCAATAAATATTAGAAATAAGTTATTGATTGCATCTGAAGCAATAAGTTTTACATACAATCACATTAATGATGTTAATAAATAAATCAGACAATGCACCGGCAATTTAGTATTATCCCAGCAGTTGTGGTCTTGAGCGGTCTTGAAACAAAATCTGAGACCGAGACAAGACCAAGACCTTCAAAAATGGTCTTAAGACCGGTCTCGAGTACTACAACAACCGGTGCCTAGTGTTTTTCCACCATATATTGACGGTCTCCCACTAACTTTATCACTTGAGAAGTGCTTCACAAAATCCTTCTCTGTATTATCCGGAGGCTAGTGTTTTCCACGCTGACGGTTCTGTTGCTACCGGATGCCCATCATCATGTAAGCTGTGCTCTAATATTCTTCTGCCTGACGACGGGTTTGGGAATTCAGCATTTGAGAGATGCAATTATGGACTGTACACTGTAGTCTTTTACCGATGTCAGAAAGAGGGCTCCGTCTCGTCGAATTAGACCCTAAATCCACAGTGAGACTCTGAGAAACCCACCACATGGACTCGGAAGCGCGGTGCATCTGCCGGTGACCCCTCATCTAAGAACATCACGGACCAAGCATATAGAAAAAGCTTCTCTTTCAGAGACAGTTGCTGCCCTTTCACGCAGACTCATTACTCAAAAAGGCGTATGTATATATAACCCGTGCGGATAACGCAATATGCCAACTACTCCTCGCTGGAATCTGCAAATGTTGACCCCTCAGTTTCGCAGTTCCTTCAAACTGCTCTTCTGGCTATGGGCCATGTCACCCGTGAACTAGGTACTCTTACAGCCACGCTTCTGGCAGCTCGCCGCCAAGTGTGGCTTGCCCAGACGAAGCTGCCTGAGGATTGTAAGAAGACACTGTGTGGCCTCCATATTGTCCCATGTCACCTATTTGGTCCTATTGTTCCAGAACTTCTGGAATAAAGCTTAAGGCTGTCTGAGGCCACTCGTCAACTGACTCCGGCTCAGCGCAACCCTGTTTTTAAGGTAAGTTGCTTTGCAGTACCAGAGCAACGATTCTGCCAGCGTTCTGCTCCACAGCCTCAGGGTTCACACAGACCCGTGCTGCTGAGGACACTCGAGGTTTTCAGCCTCATCAGTGACAGTTGCCAGGGGGTCCACTTCAATGCCCCCCCCACACCCACAAAGCTTGAAGTGATTGGGCCGTTTTTCGACTACTGTAGGGAGATGAGCGTAGACCCTTGGATTTGGACCACGGTGAGCAAGGGGGGTCATTCCTTCTCGTCGAGAGGTTGTCACGACCGATGCTTCTCTCCTCGGTTGTGGGGCAACGTGGAATCACAGGTGTTTGTGGCCGTTGGTCTCCAGCTCGGTCCAGGGACCACATCAACCTCATGGAATTGCGTGCGGCCTTCCAAGCCCTGCGGTATTTCTTGCCGGTTCTGGCAGGCCGTCATTCGATCCGACAACACCTCAACAAATTTTCACCTGAACCATCAAGGTGGCACAAAGTCGCTCAAGTCACGGCATCTCATGTACAAGGTGCTCACTTGGTCTCTTCCTCTTCGACTAGCATCGTTGAGTGCTGTTCTCCATCCGGGGGTGAGCAACCATCTTCTGCACCCGGGAGAATGGAGGCTTCACCCGGACGTGGTGCAGAGGATATGGCAGCAGTTCGGCGAAGCAGAGGTGGATCTTTTTGCAACGGAGGCGACCCCTCACTGTTGCTTGTGGTTTGCAAGACAGAGACATCCAACCCGTTGGGCTCACGAGTGGCCAAACTGTCTACTGTATGCATTCCCTCCTCATCTGCTGCTGTGGGAAACATTGCACAGGATATCTCTGAGAGCCCGATGTCCAGCCAGGCCTTGGTTTCCTATGCTTCTGTCACTATTGGTGGGCAGGCCGTGACAGCTTCAGCCTCGGAAGGATCTGTTGTCACAGATGGACGGCTCTGAGTGGCACCCGGATCCAGCTTTGGGTTTGGCCTCTGGGTCTGACTGTCTCTTAAATGATTATGAGCCCGCTGTTGTTCTTTCTTTAACTAGTGCTATGGCTCCATCAACACGTCTCTATGCAGCACGTTGGAAATTTTTCTCTTCATGGTCCAAGGATCGTGGGTTGGATCCGGCACACTGTGAAGTTCCAAGGGTTCTTAGTTTTTTGCAACATCTTTTGGATTCAGGCAAATCAGCTTCTGTGTGTACTGGTTAATGGTTCTTCTTCTTGGTTCTCATACTCTTGTGCAGTTTTAGCATGTGAGACGGTTAAGGCCAGCTCATAACCCCCATTTCCCTCGGTGGGATTTAACACTTGTACTTGATTTCGTTTGTTGGCCACCATTTGATCCTTTGCAGACAGCTGACCTGAAACAGATATCTCTAGAAACTGCTTTTTTGTTGGCAATTGCGTCTGCTTACCGGATGATTCTGGTGTTGTTCTTCGACCAAATCCATCCTTTCTACCTAAAGTTTTGCTTCCTCCGTTTATAAATCAGTCTATCAATTTGTCGGCTTTTCAGCCAGAATCAGTCAGATCAGGCAGGGGATACCCTTGTCCTGTGCGAGCCCAGAGGCACTATGGCTGCTACCATTCGCCTTAAGCACACAGATCAGCTTTTTGTTTGCTATGGTGATTCCCGGAAAGGGGCCACTGTATCAAAGCAGAGGTTGTGGAGGATATCACTATGGCATACAAGAAAGCCCAAAAGCCTCTGCCCGAAGGCATCTCTTGTCATTCCACTAGGGCTGTGTCTACATCTTGGGCCGCTTTTCTGTGCGGCTGCTAACTGGGCTTCTCCATGTTCATTTGCCCGCTTCTACAAGCTCAACGTTGCTACCTCTCATGCTGTCAGTTCAGCAGTCCTTCACGAGCAACCTTGAATTTTTAGGTGAGTGGAATTCCTCATGACTATGTTGGTAGGAGTCATCCACTTGTGTTTAAAGGGTTCACCCAAAAATTAAAATCCTGTCATTAATTCCTCTCCTTCATGTCGTTCCAAATGTCGACGCATGCGTCGTGGTGCTCACGTGATCAGTGTCGGCCAATGGTGAGCCGGCGTTCTGGCGTAGCTCTGACGTCACTCTGAAGCGCTGCACTGTATTTACTCTATCAACAGCGTAGGAGGCTGACACAGACGTGAAGAAATTGTTGAATAAAGTCGTTAGTCATTTTTACGCACTAAAGTATTCTCGTGGCTTCATAACATTAAGGCTGAACCACTGGAGTCACATGGACTATTTTAACGATGTCTTTACTTCCTTTGTGGACCTTGAAAGTGTTCATTACATTGCTGTCTATGGAGGGGTCGAGAGCTCTCGGATTTCATCAGAAATATCTTCATTTGTGTCTGAAGATGAACGAAGGTCTGACGGGTTTGGAACGACATGAGGGAGTGGAAGTAATGACAGAATTTACATTTTTGGGTGAACTAACCCTTTAAGCACCGCCTCTGGCGGTCAGGAGGAATGAAACGATTCGGGACGCTAAACCCTGATCCGGCTTGCGTTTCCACCGCCAACAGCACCCTTATGATAGGCGTGGGGTAGCGATCGACGTCATTCTCGAGCGAAGAAGAAAGCGACACAGTGAACAACAGTGGACGACACACAGCAGATCTTGTTCTTGCTTCTCGGCATGTTTGGCACAGGAAGACACGCTTTGTTTGAGCCAAGGCTGCAAGGAAAAACAGCCGAAAAAGCACGCGCAAGTGACGATTCTCTGTCAACCAATCAGCGTTCTGCAGTGAGTGTAGCTCCGCCCTTTAGGACCGGACTACTGTGCTCGGTACCCCAACGGAAGGGTGCCAAAAAAGTGCTACGGTACGGTTCGGAATTAGGGTACCGTTCACAACTTCTGACAATGGAAACGCAAAAAATTGCGTACCGGACTGAAATGAACTGAACTGTACCGCTCGGTGGAAACGAGCCATTATACTCAAAGCTCAGCCTACGTCACCATGTGACTGTTTTGGTATTTGGTATTAGCTCAACCTATCGAGCTGGCGCTGCGATTAATAAACTAGTGCTTAAGAAACTAATGAAACAGAACCAGCGTTTATGGTCAGGTGATAATGAAGTTAACACATGACTTTAATAACCCTGCACAAATCTGCCTTGGCTTCATACATGCACATTTAATTGAACATGTAAATAGTGTTTGTGTATTTAGGATTTCCCCTGTTCTCGAGTGAGGCTGGAGAATGAGCTGGTCACGTGTGACGAGACGTGTCGAGAGCTGCAGAAGAAACATGCAGAGGTAAAACACTCACTCTCTCAAACACACACACACACACACACACACACACACACACACACACACTGTTATTGCTGTGTGAATGTGTCGAGCGACACAGGAACTGTTGTCATGGAAAAGGGCCATAAAATCCACTGCTGGGTCATTGATTCTTTTGGCTCAAACAGGGAGAGTGTGAAACTTTAAAACGACACACACACACACACACTTTTCCAACCCAGTTGAGGGTTAATGGAGACAGATTCCATTTCTCACATTCACACACACACATACACACACCATCAGCTTAGTGGAAAACAGTTACTAAACAATTAGTTGTGTGTGTGTTTCAGGCTTGTGCAGCAGAGGAAAGAGCGGCGCTGGAAGGAGAAATAAGAAAACAGCAGGTGAGACGAGAAACGGATGAATATCAAATGTGATCTGAAGAGCTGCTTATGATGTTTAGCTCATATTTGGGCGGGTCAGTGAGTATAATATTATCTCAGTGTGCGGGTATGAAAGTTTCTCACTGATGGAGCTTCTGCTGTGTGTGTGTGTGTGTGTGTGTGTGTGTGTGTGTGTGTGTGTTTCAGGCTGAACTGGAGGCGTTTGAGAAACGACAAAAAGGACGAAGGAAGAAGAATAGAAAAGTCACAGAGGTGGAGACAGAGGAAGGGGTGTGGCACAGATATAAGCTCCGCCTCCTGATGCCCATCTGTGGCATCCTATTGGCTGTAGCAGCATTCTATCTGCTGCAACTGACCAATGAGGTGACGGACGGAGAGAACGGTCGCTAACCGTTCCTAAGCAGCGCTCGTGGCTTGCAGACGCTTCCTAAATGTGACGCTGATTTCTTTTAAGTCTTTCTTTCTGTTTATTACCCATTAAGGACACTTGTGTAGATAATTATAATACTAGCTGTGTACGTGTCTACATTTGATTTAGTCTTCATTTCGATGTTTGACAGTGAAAACTCTGATTTTCTAATAGCGTGTGCCTCACTTTTATTACAACTGTGAAGTTAATTTAAGCGCCATGATTTTATTTCCATTGTTAAGAGAAAAGGGTCCCTGTGACATTGGGTGATGTAACCTTCTAAAGTTCCAAAATAAAGACTTTGATTTAAATCTGTGTCAGCGGACTCCTTCAAATCCTCAAGAATCTACATTTCTGTGTAAATACAATAAATGGAACTTGGAAGCTGGAGTGAAATCTTGGTAAGAGTTGTTCATGTGACTCGTGTCATACAGTAGTTGTGTGATGAAGTGATTCACATCAGACTCCTTTATGACTCTCACGAGGACGAGACTGGATATTAAGATTTTCTTCCATCTCAGTTCTGTTTTGAAGAACAGCATGATGGTGAGTCCAGTTATTATACAGTTTCTCGGTAATTTGCTGTTCTGAATGCATGATTCATGTAAATGCAAATATCCAGCTCATTACTCCATCTGTATTTACATTCTTAATCGCAGAACTGAATCCCTCAAACAGCGCAAGGACGACGGCAGTCTTGTGTGTCTCGTTCCAGCTCGAGTCTGATCAGGTACCGATCCCTCCTTCCTTTCTCTTCCAACAGCTCTACTGAGACGAGAGCAGTGCTGCTACTCTACTGTTACTCCTCTGCTACTCTTCTTCCACTCTTCTGCTACTCTTCTGCTACTCCTGCTACTCTTCCACTCTTCTTCCACTCTTCTTCCACTCTTCTTCTACTCTTCTTCTACTCTTCTTCCACTCTTCTGCTACTCCTGCTACTCTTCCACTCTTCTTCCACTCTTCTGCTACTCTTCTTCCACTCTTCTGCTACTCTTCTGCCACTCTTCTGCTACTCTTCTGCTACTCTTCTTCTACTCTTCTGCTACTCTTCTTCCACTCTTCTGCTACTCTTCTGCTACTCTTCTTCTACTCTTCTTCCACTCTTCTTCCACTCTTCTTCCACTCTTCTTCTACTCTTCTGCTACTCTTCTTCCACTCTTCTGCTACTCTTCTGCTACTCCTGCTACTCTTCCACTCTTCTTCCACTCTTCTGCTACTCTTCTGCTACTCTTATTCCACTCTTCTGCTACTCTTATTCCACTCTTCTGCTACTTTTCTGCTACTCTTATTCCACTCTTCTTCCACTCTTCTGCTACTCTTATTCCACTCTTCTGCTACTCTTATTCCACTCTTCTGCTACTTTTCTGCTACTCTTATTCCACTCTTCTTCCACTCTTCTGCTACTTTTCTGCTACTTTTCTGCTACTCTTATTCCACTCTTCTTCCACTCTTCTGCTACTTTTCTGCTACTCTTCTTCCACTCTTCTTCCACTCTTCTGCTACTCTTCCACTCTTCTTCTACTCTTCCACTCTTCTTCTACTTTTCTGCTACTCTTATTCCACTCTTCCACTCTTCTGCTACTCTTCTTCTACAGTTCTGCTACTCTTCTTCCACTCTTCTGCTACTTTTCTGCTTCTTCCACTCTTCTTCTACTCTTCTTACACTCTTCTTCTACTTTTCTGCTACTCTTCTTCTACTCTTCTTCTACTCTTCTGTTACTCTTCTGCTACTCTTCTGTTACTCTTCTGCTACTCTTCTTCCACTGTTCTGGAGTAACCTCTATTGGAGTTAAGCAACACGTGTCAGGACCCACTCATTGTCGTAATCATACTTTGGAACTAATATTGTCACATGGAATAAATGTTGATGCTGTTGAAATTCTGCAGCAGAGCGATGACATCTCAGATCATTACCTAGTATCGTGTATATTTAATTTAGCCAAGGCTGCAAAGCCGTCCCCTCGTTTCAAATATGGCAGGATTATCACTGCTGCCACTAAAGATTGCTTTGTAAATAATCTTCCTCATCAGTTTCATCTCCTCAGCATCCCAGATAGCCTAGAGGAACTCAATGTTGCAACAGAAACTATTGACTCTCTCTTTTCTACCCTTTAAATCTACCCTTTCTGTCAAAAATACTAGAAAAGGCATGCTCCTTTTTAGAAAGAAATGGTATCTGTGAGGACTTCCAGTCAGGATTTAGACCGTACCATAGTACTGAGACTGCTCTCATTAGAGTTACAAATGATTTACTCTTATCATCCGATCGTGGTTGTGTATCTCTGTTAGTGTTACTCGATCTTAGCGCTGCATTCGATACTATCGACCACAACATTCTTTTGAATAGACTCTCAAATTATGTTGGCATTAGTGGAATTGCATTGGCATGGTTTAACTTGAAACTTACCAATTCACAAGATTAAAGGAATGCATAACTGATATAAAAAATTGGATGACTATTAATTTCCTGCAACTTAATTCTGAAAAAACTGAATTTTTAATTATTAGACCAAAAACCTCTGCACGTAGTAACCTAGAATACTGTCTAACACTCGATGGCTGCTCTGTCAAGTCCTCGTCGTCAGTTAGGAACCTGGGTGTGCTCTTTGATACCAATCTTTCATTTGAAAGCCACGTTTCTAGCATCTGTAAAACTGCATTCTACCATCTTAAAAATATATCTAAATTACGGCACATGCTTACGGTTCATGACCTCAAGGCTAGATTATTGTAATGCTCTACTGGGTGGTTGCCCTGCTTGCTTAATAAATAAACTGCAGCTGGTCCAAAACGCAGCAGCTAGAGTTCTTACTAGAACCAGGAAGTATGACCATATTAGCCCGGTTCTGGGAACACTGCATTAGCTCCCTATTAAACATCGTATACATTTTAAAATCTTGCTGATTATTTACAAAGCACTAAACGGTTTAGCTCCCCAGTACTTGAGCGAGCTCTTAACGCATTATACTCCATCACGTCTATTGCGGTCTCAAAATTCTGGCCAGTTGATAATACCTAGAATATCAAAATCAACTGCAGGCGGTCGATCCTTTTCCTATTTAGCACCTAAACTCTGGAACAGTCTTCCTAGCATTGTTTGGGACGCAGACACACTCTGTCAGTTTAAATCTAGACTAAAAACACATCTCTTTACTATGGCATACACATAAAACATTATCAATTAATATTATTCAAATCAGTTAAATGATTGTTAGGCTGCATTAACTAGGTCAGCCGGAACCGGGAACACTTCCCATAACACCTGATGTACTCGTTACATCATAAGAAGAATGGCATCTACGCTAATGTTAGTCTCTCTGTTTATCCCGAGGTTTACTGTAGTCAGCCGGATCCAGATCAGATGGTGGACCTGCGCCTAGACACGACCAATGCATTCCTGAAGTGTCTGCAGAGACTGTGTCAACTAGACTCTCCCTGTGACGGCTTCATCGACACGACATCCTCAACAAACCCGTATCCGGCGTGATGACTCCGATCTTCAATCAGATGGAACTGGACAAATACTCTGTATGTTCCGATCTAATCTGACTTCTGACCTGTAATGTTGCCTGAATCATAATCACACACTGTTTGTTCGTTGGCCAGAGGAGAACTGAGCGACTGAGCCTGGTTTCTCCCAAGGTTTTTTTTTTCCATTCTGTCACTGATGGAGTTTTGGTTCCTTGCCACCGTCGCCTCTTTTGCCTTTGGCTTGCTTAGTTGGGGACACTAAATATTCAACTATATTACTGTTTTGACCGCATTGACACTATATGATAATTGAACTGAGCTGGACGATGACATTACTGTTTTCTTCAGAGCGGCTGTACAGACAAATCAAATTCTGTTGCATTATTTTCCTGTTAACACTGTGAAGCTGCTTTGAA